>JAZKJV010010672.1:617500-899311 GCA_037367405.1 Ottelia alismoides | reverse complement strand
TCGGGGCCATCTCTCGAAGGTTGACATTAGCGAGAAAAGATCACAGGATCTCGAAAAACTCGCTATGATCGAGAAGAGGACTCAGAATTTAGACAAGCTGGATCACATCACCAAGCAGTTGGAACTGCTGGTAGGTACCATCAATTCTGTTTAGTCGACAGCACCAATCCAAGCCCCAACTGAGAGGAAAGACGAGCAACCACCGCTACATCAGCCTCAGCCGAGCCAGCAACCACCGGCACCACACGGTACTATGTGCAGGCACCCGATCAGAGCCAGCTGCAGCAACAGATGGTTGTGTGTCAACCAGAGTTTATCTCAGGATCTGATTCAATATTCCCACCACCACCCCCTGGTCCAGGAAGTGAATGGGGTTTGGAGTCACAAAGCACAGCTGGCCCCTCCTATGGGACAACCTCAGGGTCAGCTACCAGCCAACCGGCAACACCACCAGCCTCAGGGTGGCCGTTTTGGGCAGTCCTCACAGCCGCCGCCGCCGTATCATCAGCCTCCCCAGTATGCCCATTAATGGAGGCAGAACTAGCAGTATCAGCAGCAGCTATACCGTCACCCACAATCCTTCCGTCAGTATGCAGTTGCTCCACCTCAGCATTACCAGCAGTATCCTCCTCCTTCTTATCAGCAACTTCAGCTTCCTGCACCACCTCAGCATCACCAACACAGCCTCAACACCAGCATATGCAACAACAGCGTGGTTTGCACGCTGAAACCACCGAGGCACCTCCAGTGAACCCCACCATGGACTGTCTAGCTCAACTTGTCAGAGGGCTGGTGGAAATGACCAAGCGGCTTGACGACCTGACCGCCACTAGAACTACCATTCCAGCTCAGGTCGAAGCCAACCCCAATAATTTCAAGAAGAAAGAGCAGGTAGAATGTGATGTCCTGTCCATGTCTGTCAATGATGTTATTGCTTATTCTAATGCTATTACTCTCAAGAGCGGTAGGGCCTTGCCTCCGCCTGCCACCAAGAACAGGGTGAATAAAGAAACAGGTGGATCGTCATCTTCCGCATCAGCCATGCCAGCTACAGGGGCGGGTGAGGAAGAAGAAGCAGAAGCCAGTCCTGCCGTCGTGCACTTGCAGCAACCTCAGCCGAAAATACAAAAAAATCAGCAAAATCAAAAACAACAAAAAGAAGCTTGCAGCCGAAGCAAAGCCGCACCAGCCTTGGAGGAGCTGCCAACAACAACCCCGATCCTCGCCCAGCCGACGGAGCAGACGCTACCCTTTTTGATCGCCCTGGAGCACCTGCACATCAGGATACAGTTTGTACTCCTTTTTGTAGTACGGATGTAGAACATTCTATGGGCGATGATTTTGATGTAAATAAAAACTCTAATTTTCCTACTAGGGATGTACATCCCTTTTCCTCATGCAATAGAAAAATAAAAAAAATTTGCAAAACGAAAAAAAGCATTGTCTGATCCAGAGTTGTGGAAATTTTAGATAAGTTGACTGTTGAGATTCCCTTGTTGAAGGCCGTGGAGTATATGCCAGTGGTAAAGAAAGGATTAAAAGAGGCATGTACTAGCAGGCGTCGCTCAACGCAAGAAAACAGACGCCAAGAAGTAGAAAAGCACGTTCTCTCCATGGCCACCGTTGCTGCCATCAGCAACCTCCCACAAAAGAAGCAAGACACAGGAGCACTACTGATCAATTGTGAGATTTTTGACCAGGTCTTCGAGCGCACTCTACTTGACAGTGGATTTTCCATCAACCTTCTGCCCTCATCCATACTGCAAGAATTCGGGCTGGTCCGCTCAAGTAGACACGCATGATCCTTCAGTTCACTGACCGATCCGTCAAGCGGCCCCGAGGTCTTTTGGAAGACGTCGTAGTTAAAGTGCAGGAAATGCAATTCCCAGCTGATTTTGTTGTCCTTGATATGGACTCGCCTGCACCCCTGCTCCAGACCCCTATCATCCTTGGCAGACCATTCCTTCGTACTTCAGGCGCCGTGGTTGATTACGGGTCTGGCAAGATTACTTTCAGATCGAATACCCAGCAAATCACGATAAACATGAACAGAGAACCGAATGCCACAACTGATAAGAGCCAGGCAGCATGTGAAGCAGACTGCGATTTTATTGCTGAGATCAGAGACTCAGCCTTATCATTGGACGATCCATGGACCCGAGAAATCCTCACTCTTGAGGAGGACTTAGAAAGCGCAGTCAGCTTATGCTCCAACGATTCTTGGGAGACAGATTCTCACATGCAGGCGCATCTACTTGAGCAGTCACTCCAGACCGAACACGATCAGCTTAGCGCATAACCATTCGGCACCTCACTGGGATCTCAACAAGATGATGAGGATGGTAGCAGCTTCAGAGAAGTACATCCCACCACCAGCATAGTCTCTCAAGTGACCGACAAGATGGACAGGTCAAAACCAGAACTCAAGCCACTTCCTGCAGGCCTGAAGTATGCTTTCCTTGCGGTGAAGAACAGATGTATCCGGTCATCATCAGCAGCAGACTGAATTCGGATCAGGAATCTCGGCTTCTCGAGGTTCTAGAAAAGAACCGCAAGGCACTTGGTTGGAGCGTATCAGATCTCCGAGGGATAAATCCAGCCTTGTGTTCACACCACATCTATCTAGAAGAAGATGCCAAGCCGTCCTGCGAATTCCAACGAAGACTAAACCTAACCTTCGGGATGTCATCATGAAGGAGATAACAAAATGGTGTGACGCATGATTCATCTATCCCATCTCCGACTCAAAAAGGGTAAGCCCACTGCATGTAGTTCCAAAGAAATCTGGGCTTACCGTGGTTACAAATGACAAAGGAGAGGAAATTTCCACTCGGGTACCAACATCCTGGCGGGTGTGTGTTGACTACCGCCGTCTCAATGCAGCAAGTAAGAAGGACCACTTTCCCTTGCCATTCATTGATCAAGTTCTGGAAGGATTAGAAGGCAAGGAGTTCTTCTGCTTTTTGGATGGGTATTCCGGGTACAACCAAGTGGCGATCGCTCCTGAAGACCAAGAGAAGACTACCTTCACTTGCCTGTTCGGCACCTACGCCTTCAAGAGAATGCCCTTTGGATTATGCAATGCACCTGCAACCTTCCAAAGATGCATGTTAGCAGTCTTCGCTGAGATGGTAGGCAGTTTTCTCGAGGTGTTCATGGACGACTTCTCTATCTATGGTGATAGTTTCGATTCCTGTCTTGAGCACCTAGACAGAGTACTTCAGAAGTGCCGAGAAGTCAATTTAGTTCTTTCATGGGAAAAGAGCCATTTTATGGTCACTGAAGGAATTGTGCTGGGTCACGTCGTTTCCAAACGTGGCATGGAAGTCGATCTGGCAAAGGTGGATGTCATTTCAAATCTTCAGCCACCTCAGTCAGTGAAGAATGTGAGGTCATTCCTGGGGCATGTGGGATTCTACAAGCGATTCATCAAGGTTTTCAGCCGCATTTCCCGACCTCTGACAGAACTTTTGTGCAAGGAGACTGAGTGCACTGTTGATCAGCCGGTTCTCCTTGCTTTCACCAGCTGAAGGAGCTTATCACTCAGGCTCCAATCTTACAGCCGCCCGACTGGAATCTTCCCTTTGAGATAATGACCGATGCGTCAGACTTTGCAGTCGGGGCGGTTCTTGGGCAAAGAAAGATAAAGCGCCCTATGCCATTCACTATGCCAACAGAACATTAGATGAAGCACAAAGGAATTATACAGTGACAGAGAAAGAGTTGCTGGCTGTGGTTTTCGCCCTTGAGAAGTTCAGATCTTATTTGTTGGGATCAAAAGTCATAATTTTTACTGACCACTCTGCTATCTGGTACCTACAGCAGAAGAATGATGCCAAGCCCAAGACTGATTCGTTGGATCCTTCTCCTCCAGGAATTCGATTTGGAAATCAAGGACAAGCCTGGAGTCCAGAATGTGGTAGCAGACCATCTCTCCAGAATAGAGCAGCATGAGCCTCCTCTGAACAATGCACCTATCAAAGAAACCTTTCCTGACGAAGCCATCTTAGCAGTTGATTCTCTTCCTTGGTATGTAGATATAGTCAACTACCTCGCCTCTGGGGTAACACCAGCGGATTGGACAAAAATCAGAAGAACAAATTCATGTCGACCATCCGATTCTACCAGTGGGAGGATCCTCTTTTATTCAGGGAAGGAGCGGATTGCATTTGGCGCAGGTGCATCCCACAGACGGAGCAATCTAGTGTCCTCGAGCATTGTCACTCGCTCGAATCTGGTGGACATCACTCTGGAGATCGGACGGTAGCAAAAGTACTTCAGTGTGGCTTCTGGTGGCCTACTTTATTCAAGGATGCAGCTGAATTTGTCAAGCGATGTACTGACTGTCAGCGAATGAAAGGTACATTTACTGCCAAAGATTCAATGCCCCTGAAAATTATTCAGATAGCAGACGTTTTCGATGCATGGGGCATTGACTACATGGGACCTTTCCCTAATAGTCAAGGTTTTGGGCACATCCTTCTTGCCATCAATTACGTGAGCCGTTGGGTTGAGGCTATCCCTGCTCGAGCCGCCGACAACCGAACAGTCTGTCAGTTCCTGAAGAAGAACATCATTTCGCGGTTCGGAATTCCAAAAATCCTCATATCAGACGGGGCAGCCACTTCATTAACAAAGAGGTCAAGAAGTTAACGAAGGAGTATGGCATCGACCATCGTGTCGCATCTCCTTATCATCCTCAGACCAATGGCATGGCAGAGTTATCAAACAGAGAAATCAAAACTATCCTGTAGAAACTTGTTAGGCCGAACAGAAAAGACTGGTCCTAACTCTTGGACTCGATCCTATGGGCTTACCGAACTGCCTACAAGTCTCCCTTGGGCATGTCGCCCTATCGTCTTGTATATGGAAAGCCGTGCACCTGCTGATGAATACTCATTCATCACTCTTTATTCTTATATTTTAGCTACAAAAACCTTTGCAAATGGATGTAGATATATGTAAATACAAATAATTACCAAAAGCATGCATTGTGTAAAAATATATAATTAGCATGTTTTTGTGCAAAAATAAAAGAATAAATATTAAAAAGAAAAAGAGGGAAATATTTAGAATAAATATTGAGCAACCTAACCCAAGGGAGGGCTCAGCATGGGCCTGACCGCATAAAAGCCCAAAGTAGAGGGAGATAGGGGCTCATGTGTGTAAATGATTATGTAAATAAATGAAAGTATTTTCCTCACAAAAATAGACTCAAATTGTTTGTAAATATTTGTACATATTTATAGATATAAAAACAAGATAAAAATAGAAAAATCAAAAAGAACAAAAACATCACTTTCACATTGTACATAGAACCACCTTTATATTTATTTAGCCTTATAAATAAATAAAATTAATTTCCAAAATTTTTGTAAATATTCTACATTATATAGTGTAAATAAATAAAATAAAAACAATTAAAACAAAAACGAAATAAAAATAACAAAATTAAAAACACAGAAATATATTGTAAATATACCATGTATATAATTATACATATGTATTTATTTCACTTATGTATATAAATAATAAAAAATTAAATAAAAATGTCTTTTTATTCCTCATTTTATAATATAAATAAATAAAATATAAAATAGGAATAAAATTGTACAAAATAAGAAATTAAAAATCAAAAATCAAAAACCTATATAGTGTACATATACCTATATATAGCTATATAATGTATATACCTTATTTTTATTTTGAAAAATTAATTAAAAATCACTAAAAAATAGAAAAAAATAAAATAAAAATATTTCATGTTTTAACTTTTTGCAAATTCGGCCCTTAGCTACCTTGAATTTCACTTCCAAACTTTATCCACGTGGCTAATCCCTATTGGCCCTGGGGATGTTGACCGCCCGGTCAACTACCCCCCCCCCCCAGGACCACTTCTCACGGGCTTAGGCGCCCGACCCGATTTCACCAATTTTTAGCGCCTAAACCCGATTGATTCCCACCTAAACCCCAGGCCAGATCCATCCACGACATACCCGAGACCCTCGCCGGAGCTCCTGCATCGGGATCCGCGCGCTTCCACGCCCTACCCGCGCCTGTCTTCCCGGACCCTTCCAGCGTATAAAGCCGAGCTCCGCCACCTCATTTCTCCATCTTTGGCCATTCGATTCCACCCCCTGTGAGCTCCAGCGTGTGCGTGAGAGTGACAGCTCGCGTCTTGTGCTGTTGAAGCGAGGAGAGGGAGCGAGACCACTGATCCGACGAAGCTTCGCCGCCTTGCTCCTCCACCAGCAGGAGCTCGAGCCTCGGAGGGAGACGCTCCTCGAGGCGACGACCCAGAGCTGCGCAAGCTCATCCCTAGTCTCCTCATTCACCCAGGTAGTCCCTTAGGCCTTTCTTTTTCTTGGATTTTCCATTTCGCCCATTCGCTGCTCCGCCGTCCCCCGCCGATTCCGATCGATTCAGACCATCATCCGACCATCGGGCTTCACCATAGCCATCTCCTTCTTCCCGCGCACCTTCTCCATAGTTCCATCCAACCCAGCTCGCACAGGAGCTGGGATTCGAGCTACACTGTCCCCCCTTCGCCAGAGCTCGCCCATATCGCCCCACAGTTCACCATCACCCCGCCTAACCGGGTCGAGGCAGTTTGCCCTCGACCCGCGAGCCTTCTGGACTGTTTTGCAGGTTCAATGAGGGCCATCTGAGGTCCTTCGACATCGAGCCAGGAGGCGTTCCTCCGCCGACCTTGCCGGAGCTCCCCAGAGCTCGGCTGGGTCATCGGAGCCCACCAGCAGACGCGAGAGCACCCCACGCTTCTTCTCCGACCTTCAGCGTGCTTCTAGGAGTACCTCCGCACAAGCACGAGGCTGGCGAATCTCGCCGGCGAGCTGTTCGTCGTCCATCGTCACCGACCGTCTCCACTCACCCAGATTTGATCACAGCCATCCGCCTGCGAGGAGCCTCCACCGTCCGATCTGTAGGAGACTTGATCAGGACCGTCCGATGCGCAAGGGTTAGCCACAGAGAGCCACGACCGTTGATCACACCACGTGGCTTAACCCCAGCCGTCGGATCACTTCAAGGACCCCAGTCTTGGAGCGCCAGCCGATCCTCACCGTTGATCTCTCCACGTGGCCTCCATCCTGCGGTCCGCATAAATAAAGGGTAAACTACCCTTAGGCCCTTCTGTTTATTTCATTTCGCATTTAGTCCTGTAATTATCTAGTGTAGTTGTTTAGTTTTTGGGATATTTGCATCGAGGACCCTGTGCTTAGTTTTATTTGCAGTTATGCCACTGTGTATGGTCTGACACGTGCATCGACACGTGAGTTTTTGGCTATTTGCTTATCATACCCCTGTAGTTCTGACTGTTAATGAACGAATAAAAGTTTGTGTTTATTTGCATTTATACCCCTGTGCGTATTTTAATTGAACATGTGGGAATATTTATGGGTTATTTGCAGATAAGCCCCTAGGCTTTTGGTACCTTTTACCAAATATCCCTCGGGACTTATTTTCATTACATTTGGGTCCCTGAGTGCCCCAGCCACGCGCGTAGCGCGTGTTTTGCTGGGTTAATTGCACCAGACCCCCCAGACTTCCGGGTATTTGCACTTTGGTCCTTGTGCACAGTACCCCTTCTTTATTTTTGAATAAAATAGCAAATTACCTCCAAATCCAACGAAAATTGGACACACGGCTCCTGCCGTAGTGTAAAATTTTCAAGGATTTTTGGAGACATTTCTGAGTTGATTTGATATTTTTAAAAATTCAAAAACATCTAATTTTGCTACTGTCTAACTTTAAAAATCACAAAAAAATATTAAATAGTATCTAAAAATTACAAAAATTGTCTACTGCTTGTTTGTTGTGTTTGATTTTCTAGCCAATTTTGGCTATTTTTCATTACTGAAAACCACTAAAAACTGGAAACACTTAAAATTTTATAAAAATTCTAATAAATAAACCAAAAACCCAAAAATAATAATCTAGGTGCCTAATTTTTCCTTGCTTTATTTTCTATACAGGAAAAATACCTCCAGGCTAATTTGGGGCTTCTAGATATTTTATCTAGGTCCTTTTAGCTCTGCTGGACAGTACCTATAGTTTCAGTCACTGTTTCATTTTTAGAAAATTAAATAAACATCAGAAAAATCTCAAAAATTCACCAAAAACACTAAAAATTATAAAACACATAGAAATATTTTTGTCAGAATTTTTGGTTGATTTTTAGTGCATTTAATAAATTGTTGAAGTGTGTAGTTTCTTTGCTTTTATTATTTTCTTAACATATTAAAAATCCAAAAAAAATATAAAAACCCTTAAAAACCCACCAAAAATATCTTCTCTTCTCTTATTGACTTCTTCGTATGCCGTGAGGCCAATCCGTTCTCCTTGTGTTCGACCCTGGTCGCTATACCAGGTTAAATTAATAGTAGGACCGCTATTTTTTGTTTGATTGATTTTCATCTATCTGGAGGTCTATATTTTTCTTGATTGTTCGCACTTGATCGCTTGGGTCGCAACGACCGTTTAGCACCTTATACCCGTTTGGTCATTTTGCGTAACATCAGAATGGCACCGTTGCCGGAGAGCACAGCTTAGTAGTTGTTTTTCCACGGTTTTCTTTTACACAGTTTTCTGTACATATTCTGGTATATACATTTGATCTGTTTATATATTCATTTGGTCTGACATTCTTGCTTGTTTTCTTGCGAGGGCCCGAGGATCGAGGCGGCTTCTTCGGAAGCCGACGCAACCGTGAGAGTCGGAGGCGACTGCTTTTTCTTTACAGAGTCGCAGGAGAGCGCAGGAGAGCGAGCAGGAGTGCGGGAGCCGCGGAATAGCCGCGGATTAGCATAGTGTAGATTAGGATTTATTTCCCGTATATCTGAACTGTTGTAATAATACAGGTACATTCGGACAGACACTGGGACTCTCGGGTCTGTTTCGCCGAGCACCGGTGTGCTCGGGGGACCCATTTAGAGTTTTCACGGTTTTTTACGGCTTTTAGCTTTTTAGCTGCCTTTTACGATTTTTCGCGGTTTTCTCGAGCCCCTAGATTTAGGATTTTCTGCTTGACTATGCCGTAATTAGTAGGATCCCCACACTTAATTGATTGCCTGTTCCTATAGAGCGATAATGGACCTACTAATAAATCAATAATAAAAATAGTTTAGTCGCTTTCCTGAGAGCCTACGCGCCGCGAGCCTGCCCCGTCAAGCGCTACTCCTGAACTCGACCTGTCGAGAAGAGGAGGGGTGGGTCTAGAACGTACTCTTTGGATCGAGGGCGAGTGACTAGGCTAGACGGTTCTATCGAGTAGAAATTGCCTGTTTAGGACTCGGGCTTTCCGCCTGCACCATTTAGGTAGTTTATTTCCTGTCTTTCAATTCTGCGTGGATCATCTTGCAGTAGACTGCTGGAGTCAGGTACGCATTTCTATCTCTGCATGCATCATTGATTTCTCGCGCATCAGCTTTTCGTCTTCTCCCCCCTGTTTTGGACTAAATAACCAGGAGAACCAAAAAATTCATTAGGACTTTGTTTTTATTGAAAAATATTAAAAAGAAAAAACCATAAAATTGGGACTGGCTAAGACTATTGACCCTAAAAGACACTCACCTTAAAAATTTGTCTTGGGGAGAGCAACCCCCTCATTGTTTGGTTTGCTTGCGCGAGAGAGTGACCCGCACCCTAGGTAGAGCCCTCGGTGCTATTTCTAGCTGACTACTGACTCTTCCGTGCGGGCCAGTCGGTTGGAGTAGTATCGGGTATCCCAACAGGTCACGTAAGCGCTCTGATAGACTGTTTGTTCACCTAATAAAAACTGACAAGATAATTTGACCGAGCCTTCACGATCTTCAGCTCCTGTTGCGTTGGTGAACAGAGGGGTTTGCATTTTGATCATAGTTTCTCCAGATCCCATCCGCACTACTCGACCAGATCACGATGACGGGTAGACGCTCTCTTAGGCAGCCTCTGGCTGCACCGCTTTTGGGCACGTCTACCCAGTCATCTAGGTTGGCCCGCGAGAGCCGAGACCAGTTCTCCGAGCCCGAGTATGATTCCGCCCTGTTCCCCCTCGACCCCCTTTCTTTCGGTTCTGAGAGATATGAGCCAGAGGAGAGACTCACAGATTTGACAACACTTGAGTTTGGCTCGTTTGATTTTGCAGACGCCATGGCCGGCAGTTCTGAGGATCGCTCCCGTCAGCCTGAGCACTTCGTATTGGATCAGGGAGCGATCAACTCCACCCTGATCGCCTCTTTGGAGACCGTCCAGCAACAATTGAGAGATCAGGGAGCTTTCATGCTCGACATGAGGAGAGAGATGGAGCAGATGCGAGCAGAGCGCGAGGAGCGCAGAGAGGGACCGAGGATTCCAGAGGATGCAGATGCAGCAGCCGCAGCAGCAGCAGCCACCGCAGGAGGACCACCGAGACCGATGCGGGAGTTGCACAACCCCGGATCGATGCTGACGCGCCACTGGGTCGTACTTCCAGCCATCGTGGGGGACTTCAAGTTCCCCCCGAACACCTTGCAGCTACTCCCCCGCTTCCACGGGCTCGCGACTGAGGAGCCCCATCTCCACCTCCAGGAGTTTCTGATGATTTGCAGCACTGTCCACGACCGTCAGGTGGACCAGGATACGATCAGGATGATCGCCTTCCCCTTCTTCCTAGCAGACAGAGCAACCACTTGGCTGAAGCATTTGGGGAAGTTTGTTTACACCTGGGAGCAGCTCCGCACCGAGTACTTGAACAAGTACTATCCACTCGGGCGGACCAATGCAGCGAGGGCCCTAATCAGCAACTTCTCCATGCTCCCCAACGAGCAATTCCATGAGGCATGGGAGAGGTTTCGTGTGCTTACTGACCGATGCCCGCACCATGATATCTCGAAGCCGAACCTTGTGCAGAGCTTCTTCAGCGGGCTGACACCAGAGCTCCAGGGCTTGGTGAATGCTTCTTGTGGCGGGTCCTATTTCACCAAGGATCACGACCAGGTCTGGGCCATCTACGAGGAGATGGCCCGAGAACTATATGGTGAAGTCCCATACCCGGTTGTATACTCAGGGCAGACCCCAGCAGCAGCCAGGACCCGTGCAGTACCAGAGGATAGCACGGGTCGACGCCGGACCATCCAGTTCATCCGCAGTTGCAGTAGCACAGGCAGAGTCGTCCACTGCGGATATGGGTATTATCAGCGAGAAGTTGGACCGGATGGAGTTGATCGAGAAGAAGTAGTGCCAGGGCATCACGCAGATGGAGCAGATGGCACAGACTCTGAGCGACATGAAGACCCAGCTCATGTTGTCTCCAGGAGGCACAGACAGCTTCCCTGCCCTGTCTTCAGTCGCGAGGCGATACCGGCGGCAGCAGCAGCTCGTCCCAGCGCTCCAGCTCTTTTCAGCAGCCTAGACAGGTTCACCTTGTACAGGCGGAGGCCGTACCAGCAGCTGCAGCCCTCTTACCAGTCTCCACCATCTCCAGACATGCAGATGGTGGTATACCAGATGGATCAGCCTCTGGCAGTACTCCCGCCAGCCCAGTACGACGCCAAGCCGTTGACGGATGTCAACGGGATTTGGTATGACCGTCCTCAGCCTGGGATCCGACAGGACCATCCCGGATTTAGGTGGGGGAATGGAGGTACCCAGCCCCAGCAGCAGCCATCTGTCCAGGGAGGCCAGTATAGCCAGCAGAGAGATTACCAGCAGCAGCAGCTCCCAGTTTACCAGTCACAACCACAATCATCCTTCGTTCCTCGTCCCTATCAAGAGCAGGGACAGTCTTGGAGACGTGAGCAACAGGCTCACCAGCCACACCAGCAGCACCCTCCTTCTTACCCTCTCACCGGCAGCAGCACCAGTTCCAGCAGCCTCATCACAAGAGAGGCTACCCGTCGGGCTCCCACGAGAGCCCTGTTTTGGATGACATAGCCCGCCTCCTCACAGACCAGCAGGCTACCTTCAAACGGGAGATGGACGAGTTCCGCCAGGAAATGCGGGACATCGTGAGAGGGAAGGCCGCCATTCCTGCCCAGATTGAGCCGAATCCCAATAGCCTGAAGCGGAAGTCTGAGCAGGTAGCTTACACTGAGCACGCCACTCCTAGTGATCCATTTGTTGATACATCTTCGGATCTGTTTGATGCTGATTTTGTTACGCTTAGGAGCGGTAGGACACCAGCAGGCGGCGGCGCCTCGTCTGAGCTACACCATGAGGACACATCCGGGGCACCAGATGAGGAGGAGGAGAGCGGTACTGAGGCCGCTCATGACGATGATGGTGGTACTGATGCCACCAAGGATGATGATCCCACCGGCGGTGCTGAGGCCACCGCTTTAACCAGTTCGAGGAGGTGGTACTGACGCCACCAGAGTAGCCGATCCAGCATGCGTACTGAGGCCGCGAGACGTCTAGCAGAGCCAGCCCGTGGTGGTACTGAGGCCACCTGTGTTCATTTTGAGAGAGATGTTGTTTTCCCTTCTGTTGATGTATCTCAGAACACTGTTTTGAATAAAGGAAAAGGTTTAGTTTCTTCTGGTCCCACTGTGGTGATTGATGTATGTGCGGATCCGGCCGTCGAGCTATCTAGACCTCTTCCTAGTCCTTCATCTGAGAAGGACCCTGTGATCCCCTTCCCTAGAGCCCTTCTGATGGGGAAGGGGAAGAAAAGAGACAAAGACCCAAAAAAGACAGAGCAGGAGGAGTTCAACCAGGGCATGATTGATCGATTTCACATACAGCTGACCCTTCAGGAGGCTTTGCAGCACATCCCCCATCTTCAGCGATCTTTGAGAGATAGGACCACAGTCAGGAGGAGGAGGAAGGAACCACCATTCAGAGATACATGTGCTGACGAAAGCCACGTGCTTCGCGATCCAGAACCGTCTGTCGGCCAAGAGGCCAGATTCAGGAGCCCCGTATGTCAGATGTCAGATTAGTGAGCAGAGGTTCGACCGAACTCTATTGGATAGCGGATCATCTATCAACCTCCTTCCGGCAGCCCTTCTCGACCGCTTCGAGTTGGGCACTCTTCGACAGAGCAGGACAGTCCTTCACTTTGCTGATCGATCTGTCCAAGAGTGTTGGAAATGCGAGCCCACATCGAGCCATTATGCAATAAATGTTATTGCAATTCACTCCTTAATCTGAAATGAAGAATACATAATTTGCATAATAGGTCCCTTAGTACAATTAGGGTTATGTACCATGGCCATCTTGATGATCATACAGCTGTTGATTCAACTATTGAATCATAGAGGCTGGTGCTTGAATGAATATCTAAAGAGTTAGATTGAGGACTCATCAAGCACCGTCAGATGATTGTTAAGAGATGATCTCCAGCCTGAGTAGGAGATGGCAATCCTTATCTCTGAAGGCTGATATCTGACCGACCTCTTGATGCAGGTCCTCTGCATAGGAATAGAGATTCGGAGGTGTCAGATTAGTTAGGTCAAAGAGTTGACTTAACGAGATCGAGATAACCAAAGTCCTATATCGTATGCTGTCAGGATATAGGCACACATCCTCTGACCGGAGACAGATGTGTTGCTATATGTCTAAGTATGTACATTTGGCAGACCAAAGGTTGATGACCTAATCAAGGTCTACACACCGGCGCGCTGGTGTGCATATAAGGGCATATGAGTAATACGATCTCTCAAAGGGATCATACAGGTTCAGTTACTGAACCGGAAAGACATGAGCTCACTCATGAGATATTGGGAAGAATCAAATTCCGTGCGCACAGTCGTCTCGCTTTGGAAGCTTGACTGAATTTGTAGGTTTGATATATACTTTTGGAAAGTATATGATCAAGACCTAGGTATGATATATGCTTTTGGAAAGTGTATGATCGATACCGACTCCCAATTATCGAATGAGAAACTTACTGATAAAACCATGAAGTAGACAGTATAAAGTTGATCGAATACTTCAGGTTTAGTCTGAGTCTTCCAGTATGCAGGATGTACAGGTATTGGGAATACCTGAGGGTGATGTGATCATAAACGATTGTATAACCATGACGCTTCCATTCCTAGGGAGTGATGAAACGGGTCTGGATTTTAGTGACTCCTCTCAGTAGAGAAGTGATCTGATCTTGGTCCAAGTATTGGACATTGATCTGAATGTGATTCAGATACAATGAGAAGATTAGATTTACGGTCTTGATTTAATCAAGCAT
The DNA here is from genome assembly GCA_037367405.1 of Ottelia alismoides. NCBI lineage: Eukaryota > Viridiplantae > Streptophyta > Magnoliopsida > Alismatales > Hydrocharitaceae > Ottelia > Ottelia alismoides. The sequence continues at coordinate 885,153 of JAZKJV010010672.1, read as the reverse complement.
CTATGGGAGGCCCGCGATCTGGATTTGAGATACGATCTCAATATCCATGTCACTATACGTGGAACAATACAATCGCTCTGTCCTTATCTCCAAGTATCTGCGGAGAAAGCGCATTATCCTTGAAGGAGTTCATGGATAATTCTATTGTTGATATATGTATTCGAGCATTGAGAAAATGGATAATTAAATGTGATTTAATTATCATGAGTAATATGAATTTGATTCATATTATAAAGAGAGTTATCTTAGATAATTAAATGAGATTTAATTATCAAAGATGTAAATAATGTGAATGTGATTCATATTATTTGGACACAAGAGAATAGAGATCCAAGATGATTAAATATGATTTAATTATCATGGATATGAATAATGTGGATAGCAATATCCATATTAGTCATATATATTATAAATGTGATTTATAATATATAAGAGAGAGCTATTTGTAATTTACATTTGTTAATTAAATGTTAATGTGAATTGGATTCACATTGGACATCAAATTGAAAATGTAATTTACATTTTGTTTTGGGTTGTGAATGTGATTCACAATTTTTCAATGGCATGATTGCAATGTTCACAAAATAAATTGGATTTATTTTTTGTGAAATAATTTGCAACAAAAGTTGTTTCAAATAATGGAGATTACATAAAAGGTGAAATAGCCACCTTCCTAATGGAGGAGGGTGGACGGCCACCACTCCCATTAGGAAAGGGAGGCCGTCCCCCCTCTCCACATGGAAGGAGGCTTTCTCTCCTTTCATTATCTCCATGTATTGATGATTTAATTTTGTAATTAAATTGTGTTGATTTATCAACATATATTTAATTTAAATTAAATTAATTGTTGTTGTGTTTTTAGCAACAAATCATGACCATTGAAAGAAACACAAATTGATGTGGACCATTGGATTTGTGTTGACACATGGATTGAGATCCATGGATCCCAAAACCCTATAAAAGGAGAGGCACCCCATTGCTCTTCTTAACACATAAGTTGAGGCAACAAATCTCTCTCTCTCTCTCTCTCATTCTCTCTACACGTCCTCTCTCCATCTCTCTCATGTGGCCGTCCACCATGGATGCCCTAGAGAGGTTCTCCATCGCCGCGGCATCGTCGTTATGCTGCCCGATGGTTTGCTCGTGGATCTCCATCTCCTTCGGTGCACCCCGCTCGTGAAGAAGACATCAGATCTCGTGTGTCGAGATCAGGAGATCCGCCGCTTGGATCATCAACATGGATTGCGAGAAGCACGCGGTTCATCCCCGCGCTCGCAAGCGTCTCCTCCGACGGATCGGACTTGAGACAGGAGGTCTCTTCGTTTAGAGACTTGATCGCAACCACGCTTCAAGAGGTAAACCTAATACTTGGTTGTGGTTTAGACGAAACGATCCGAGAAGTGTTCTTGGATCATGTGGTTTCGTCACATGAAAATTTTTTAATTTCCGCTGCATAGAACAACTAGTGCGACTAGTCGTTCTTCGTCGTATTCGATACGAAGATCACGCTTCCGTGATGCGCTTGAGGATCTAACCATATCCTTCAAGTGGTATCAGAGCCTTAGGTCGGTGGTTTTGGATACGATCCATAAACCGAGGACGACTTGGGTTCATTAGGGTATGCGAAAGTTTTCTTGCATTTCATTTTCGCATCTCTGTTTTGATATTATTTTCGGCACTGTTTAAATAGTTTAAACACAAAATAATATTTGGATTTTATTCCCCATTAAATAAGGAAACCGTAGGATCTGAGTTTGCGTGATTTCGATTCCGTTTGCTCTAGATATGCTCATTTTAGTGAACATGTATCCACTGTTTCGGGGACTGCGGATCATGACGTAATTAAGATGTTAATTGCGGATTTGATACGCCTTGAAATGTGTGCAAATCACTTGGGTTCTGTTGTAAATCAAGTTAGCAAACTTTAGAAATTTACTTTGCTTAATTTGGATTTAAATTGATTGAGATATGATATTTTTAGTAAGTGAGTGTCACTGCTGAAAATACTTTCCTAATCAAGAACCTAATGATTGTCATTTAATTAATTAGTGAAATTAAATTGTTTAATTTCCTGGAATAGTTATGCATAAATATTTGTGAAATATTTAATGATAATTATGCCCTTAAATGACTTTGCCCTAACCAACAAATGATTAGATGTGATCTAGATCAAGATTGGTTACATGATCTATATGATCAACATTCCAACAAACATGTTGCTTGAATAGGACTTGGGATTTGTTTAGCAAATCTCATTATAATGTTAATCAAAAATGTTTTGATTATTACTATATGGTACAATTTTGGTTGAAGAACCGATGATCATCTCAAGTACAAATTAATCAATTTGGCATTATCCTTTCCCGAGGCGGATATGGTGCCTAGTCGGAGAGCATTGGGGTTGCGGGTTGCAACGTATGTGGTCCGTCCCACTCTCGTCGGTACTGGCCATGACAGCGGGTAGGGCCAAGATAATGTCCGAGGGATTAAGATGTATTTTTCTAATTATTAAAATTTGAAATAATACGTATTTGAGATAATACCATTATTCAAATAACTATTAAAATGTTTGTTGGATATTAATTGGATCATTAATTTAATATGATTAGATTAATTGGAATCCAATTAAGATTGAAATACTCTAATATTATTAGAGTTAATAATTCCCTTGGAAGAATTAATTATGTCAATGTGATTCACGATAATTAATTAAAATTTGAATATGAGGTGGAGGATCACATAAGTGACATCCATGGTCTCCCATCAAGGCGAAGGGTTCCGTCGCCAGGGATTGTATGTGGGAGACGCCTGTCTGAAGTGACAGCTCCTGTATGCAAGCGCATCTAGATCGGACTCTTTGCTTCTCGAAAGAGTAAGGCCGTATACGTAGTGACCCCAATATCGGATCCTCATATTATTGGGGCGATATTGGATTGCGTATAGCGAGTACTATTCCTGTTGACGGTTGGTTCAATTAACGACGGGTCAACATCGCCTTAGGGGTGGTGGGCTCGGGTGTTAAAGACCGAATTGGGAAATGCAAGTTGGACTTGCAAAGCGGAATGTGTTCCCGCTTCTTTTTATCCGAGTTGCAGATTCTCATATTATTGGGATGTAACAAAGATAAGGAAGGAGATCCCAGATCTTGTTGAGATATAATGGTAAGTATATCTCTTACATTGAAAGTGATTAAGGGAATGAACTTTCAGTGTTGACAAGACAAGACAACTTTGATATAAAAATCCTAAATCAAAGTAAAATATATATATTTATATATTTATGCAAATTTCTTATTTCAGATAATCCTTCATTAAAACCCACTCAATGATATACTCAATAATAACCAGTAAAATATCATGGATTGGACTCATGATCCAGATATTGTACTTGCAATTGGACACATAATGTATGTGGTTGCAATGTGCAAGTTTCCTCATAATATTGAGGAATGACAATTAAATAGATAATAGGACTACAACCCTAGGGTTTGTGTGTCTCTATAGTCTTGATCTCTCATCGAATGTACTTTGGAAGTGACCTGTCGATGATGATCGTAATTGTCAAATAATCCTTATAAAATTAATGAAGATATTCTGACATACATATGTGCTCTTGACATTTAACATGAATGAGACGGTTCACTGCATCATGCAGAATGGTGGCTCTATAAGAGATGATGTATTCAAATTGTTTGAGTACCTACCTGAACCTATTTTTTAAGAGTTTAGATGGATGTAGATGATGAGTGTCATCATTCTACTATCTATACTCTGGTCATTCATGAAGCTTCATAATATTCATATTGTATGAATTTAATGAAGCATGTATAAATGTTGAAATGCTCTTACATAAGAGATCCTTAGTCTTAAGCAATGGTTGCTTATAGATAAAGGGAGCGCAGTGGAAGCATGGGTTGGACCCGAGTAAGAAGTATGGTCAAAGAGTTGACTATACATCTATGACTTCCATATGTCATCCGAAGAGTTGGATGAATGCCAATACTGCAATAAGTTGATGTGTTGATAGTATGACTATCAAGTCTATCTAGAATCCTTAGAGAAGGACTCGGATGGAGCATCAGATTAATCTACATAAATCATTGATAAGATAAAGTCAAATAATTGTATCTCAATCTTCTGATGACATTTGCAATAGGTTGCATATGTTTTAGAAGACTGGAAAATTCGATCTTAAAGGTTTATAGTTATCCACATGGATATTGTTACAATTGTTGCAACAATCTCTGTTGGATTGATAGACTTGTTAATTTCAGTGGGAGAGTCCTTAGTCTTAGAGAATGTCTCTATGACCTAGATATAAGAATACACTCATTGTTTGTTTCTAAATGTTGGAAATAAACATGAATTCTGAGGTAGAACTATCATAAAAAGTTATGATGGAGATATTTCAAATAGTAATCTAAAATCTAGTGGACTCCACTAAATTAGAAAATTAATGAATGGTTCATTAACATTTCTAAATACTGAAATTAAACCTTAAGATCAATAGGAGGATGAAGATCATTTGACAATGATCTAACATCAAGCCTTGGACATTTGTCTATTGATTTGATCAATAGACTAGTAAGAGATGAAACTTTAGGATGTCTAAAATTTTAAAACTTACATACTTATGAATATTGTATTCAAAGAAAAATGTCCAATACACCCTTCTTAGAGAAAGGTGTAAGATGTCAAGGTATTCAGGATCTCATACATATTGATGTATGTAGATCATCTATATCATAGTAAACATTATGGATATGTGATATCTGTTGATGATTATGTATGATATGAGATTTCTTCTCTTCACCTAAGAAACCTTTGAAATGTTCAAAGATTTCATTATTTTTGGTTTAAAACCAAAAGTTTGAAGGAAGATAAAATGAATTTGATCTAATCTAGGTAGCAAGTACCTGTTAGATAAATTCAAAGAATACCTTATAGAGATATGAATATCATTTCTATCTCAATCCTCCTAAACCTTAACTCAATAGAGTTATAGGCAGATACAATTGGATCATGTGTGACATGATCTTATCAATGATGAATTTTAGCATAATTATCCCTTAGTTTCCAGGTATATATGTGTAGTAGAGACTACAATGTATATCCTTAATAAGGTTCCATGCAAGATGGAATCTAGCACTTGAGAGTGCTGCTTCATTAGGAAAATAAAGGATGGAATTCGATACCTACTTTATGACCTTGAGATTCTTAAAATATCTCATCTCTGAGAATGTGATTCTTAGAGGTTGAGACTCTTGAGAATCAAGATAAAATGAAGTGTAGGAACTCATTTAATCTTGAGAAGATAATGAGGCTCCTGAAATTGGAAACTAAGAGGACAATTAAAAATGAAACACTAATACCTCTTCAAATGAGTTTGAGGATGGATTCCATGTGTCAGAGAAATCTGACAATGATTGAACTTCATGTGATGAAGCTTCTGAAGATCATAGCATGGATAGATGGATGTTAGCAATAAAAGTCTAATGTAGACTTCATATGCAAGTGTTGTATATGGACCCTCGTGGATCCACCTATATGGGTAAAACTTGTAAAGGTGTAAATGGATCTTCAAGAGAAAGGTAACCTGATGAGAAGGTAGAGACCTTCAAAGCACGGTTCGTAGCTATGAGCCACACATCGGAAGAGAAGACATTGCTTGCAATGAGACTTGCTTTTCGGTGAACATGCTTAAAATCATCAGAATATTGCTAACCTTAGCTACACAACTTGACTATTGCATCTTCGAGATATAAGTCCAGATTGCATTCCTCTATGAATATCTCTCTAAGGATATTTACATGAAGTAGCCCCAGGGCTTCATGGTTGAGGAAAGCAAGGTGTGCAAGATAAGGAATCCATCTAAGGACTCAAATAAGCTTCTTTGAGATGGACCATAAGATTTGATGAAATTATAAATGTTATGATTTCAAATAAAATCTTGACGAGCCATGCGAAGCTTAGTGGGAGTGCCTATGTGTTCATTGCGCTAAATGTAGATGATATCCTGATCATTTAAAATGATATAAGGATAATAATAAGTGTTTTATAATCTGGTTATTCCATATCTTGAAATATGATTTCAAAGATACCTCTTAGATCTTAGTTCTGAAGTTGTTCAGAAGCCAAGAGAAGAGGATAATTGGACTGTCACATTTGTAGTATACCTTGGACATATTCTATTCATAGAAATTCCAAGAAAGGCTTCTAACCCTTAAGATATGGTACTGACCTATCTTAAGGGATAACACCTCAAAGAGTTGAGGAAGTAAATGCTACAACTACTTGCACTTGTGCATTAGTTACGAGAAGCTGAGTGTATGCTAGAGTGTACGAATACCAGATGTCTGTCATGCAGTGGGAGTAGTAAATTTTTACTAATCCTACTGTAGAGATAAAACACTTGATTGCAGTAATAACAAAATCTTCATAGATGAGGAGATTTTTGAGATAGTAATCTCAAAGTCTTATCTTCAAAAGTTTAAGACCATGTAGATAGTGATCTATAAAGGTCTAAACTTTAGATACCTTAGGAGATAGAGATCTCCGGGAATGAAGGTATTCTTATAAGGATTATGGGGATGCTGGTTATGATGTCAGGGACAATGTAACCAACTAGATTGAGTATTGGTTGCATGAGATGCAACATTCGCATTAGATGCGAGCACTGTTACTGGGGATATGCAAGTGCCGTAAAAGGACTTGGCATAGTCTCGTGGGAACAGAATGACTGATCAGCTTACCTAGCTATTTTCTAAATAGCCTATGATTGTCACATGAGTGCGGGTTTAAATGATTAGCCCATTAATGGCTCTTTGGGCTAGTGGGAGATTGTTGGAAATGCGAGCCCACGTCGAGCCATTATGCAATAAATGTTATTGCAATTCACTCCTTAATCTGAAATGAAAAATACATAATTTGCATAATAGGTCCCTTAGTACAATTAGGGTTATGTACCATGGCCATCTTGATGATCATACAACTGTTGATTCAACTATTGATTCATAGAGGCTGGTGCTTGAATGAATATCTAAAGAGTTAGATTGAGGACTCATCAAGCACCGTCAGATGATTGTTAAGAGATGATCTCCAGCCTGAGTAGGAGATGGCAATCCTTATCTCTGAAGGCTGATATCTGACCGACCTCTTGATGCAGGTCCTCTGCATAGGAATAGAGATTCGGAGGTGTCAGATTAGTTAGATCAAAGAGTTGACTTAACGAGATCGAGATAACCAAAGTCCTATATCGTATGCTGTCAGGATATAGGCACGCATCCTCTGACCGGAGACAGATGTGTTGCTATATGTCTAAGTATGTACATTTGGCAGACCAATAGGTTGATGACCTAATCAAGGTCTACACACCGACGCGCTGGTATGCATATAAGGGCATATGAGTAATACGATCTCTCAAAGGGATCATACAGGTTCAGTTACTGAACCGGAAAGACATGAGCTCACTCATTAGATATTGGGAAGAATCAAATTCCGTGCGCACGGTCGTCTCGCTTTGGAAGCTTGACTGAATTTGTAGGTTTGATATATACTTTTGGAAAGTATATGATCAAGACCTAGGTATGATATATGCTTTTGGAAAGTATATGATCGATACCGACTCCCAATGATCGAATGAGAAACTTACTGATAAAACCATGAAGTAGACAGTATAAAGTTGATCGAATACTTCGGGTTTAGTCTGAGTCTTCCAGTATGCAGGATGTACAGGTATTGGGAATACCTGAGGGTGATGTGATCATAAACGATTGTATAACCATGACGCTTCCATTCCTAGGGAGTGATGAAACGGGTCTGGATTTTAGTGACTCCTCTTAGTAGAGAAGTGATCTGATCTTGGTCCAAGTATTGGACATTGATTTGAATGTGATTCAGATACAATGAGAAGATTAGATTTACGGTCTTGATTTAATCAAGCATCTATGGGAGGCCCGCGATCTGTATTTGAGATACGATCTCAATATCCATGTCACTATATGTGGAACAATACAATCGCCCTGTCCTTATCTCCAAGTATCTGCGGAGAAAGCGCATTATCCTTGAAGGAGTTCATGGATAATTCTATTGTTGACATATGTATTCGAGCATTGAGAAAATGGATAATTAAATGTGATTTAATTATCATGAGTAATATGAATTTGATTCATATTATAAAGAGAGTTATGTTAGATAATTAAATGAGATTTAATTATCAAAGATGTAAATAATGTGAATGTGATTCATATTATTTGGACACAAGAGAATAGAGATCCAAGATGATTAAATATGATTTAATTATCATGGATATGAATAATGTAGATAGCAATATCCATATTAGTCATATATATTATAAATGTGATTTATAATATATAAGAGAGAGCTATTTGTAATTTACATTTGTTAATTAAATGTTAATGTGAATTGGATTCACATTGGACATCAAATTGAAAATGTAATTTACATTTTGTTTTGGGTTGTGAATGTGATTCACAATTTTTCAATGGCATGATTGCAATGTTCACAAAATAAATTGGATTTATTTTTTGTGAAATAATTTGCAACAAAAGTTGTTGCAAATAATGGAGATTACATAAAAGGTGAAATAGCCACCTTCCTAATGGAGGAGGGTGGACGGCCACCACTCCCATTAGGAAAGGGAGGCCGTCCCCCCTCTCCACATGGAAGGAGGCTTTCTCTCCTTTCATTATCTCCATGTATTGATGATTTAATTTTGTAATTAAATTGTGTTGATTTATCAACATATATTTAATTTAAATTAAATTAATTGTTGTTGTGTTTTTAGCAACAAATCATGACCATTGAAAGAAACACAAATTGATGTGGACCATTGGATTTGTGTTGACACATGGATTGAGATCCATGGATCCCAAAACCCTATAAAAGGAGAGGCACCCCATTGCTCTTCTTAACACATAAGTTGAGGCAACAAATCTCTCTCTCTCTCTCATTCTCTCTACACGTCCTCTCTCCATCTCTCTCATGTGGCCGTCCACCATGGATGCCCTAGAGAGGTTCTCCATCGCCGCGGCATCGTCGTTATGCTGCCCGATGGTTTGCTCGTGGATCTCCGTCTCCTTCGGTGCACCCCGCTCGTGAAGAAGACATCGGATCTCGTGTGTCGAGATCAGGAGATCCGCCGCTTGGATCATCAACATGGATTGCGAGAAGCACGCGGTTCATCCCCGCGCTCGCAAGCGTCTCCTCCGATGGATCGGACTTGAGACAGGAGGTCTCTTCGTTTAGAGACTTGATCGCAACCACGCTTCAAGAGGTAAACCTAATACTTGGTTGTGGTTTAGACGAAACGATCCGAGAAGTGTTCTTGGATCATGTGGTTTCGTCACATGAAAATTTTTTAATTTCCGCTGCATAGAACAACTAGTGCGACTAGTCGTTCTTCGTCGTATTCGATACGACGATCACGCTTCCGTGATGCGCTTGAGGATCTAACCATATCCTTCAAAGAGGCCGAAGGGGTTGTTGCGAGACGTTATCGTCACGATTCAGGGCATGCAATTCCCCGTGGACTTCGTAGGGTTGGACATGGAGATCCTCGGTCGTCCGTTCTTGGCCACAACCAAGGCGGTGACTGATCATGATAGCGGGAAGGTATACTTTCGCGTCGAGGGCGAGAGTGTACAAATAGAGACGGTTGAGGACTACAGAGCCAGAGAGAGAGCATGCTCAGAGACCATCACAGATACGGAGCAGCTGACAGACGTCGGGCTAGACATCCACCAAGACTGTGATTTTGTGATCACAGATGATGAGGCAGCATGGGCAGACCCTTCCGCACAGGCCATCCTCTCATTTCCAGACACCACTGATGCAGAGATGACAGCAGAGGAGAGCTTGGAGAGCACAGCCTTGGTCCAAGATACTACAGAGGCAGTAGAGCCGGTTCTCGACTGCGACACGATTCTTAGTGATGGTGGTACTGATGCCACCTTGTTTGATGCAGATCCCTCGGATTCAGAGTCTGATTGGGCAGATTGTGATGATCAGATGCCAGACTTGAGTCCACCAGAGCCTACAGATGAGGAGGAGGTAGAGGCAGAGCAGATCAGAGACATCACAGTTGAGCAGCCTTCCCCAGATCCAGTTTGCAAGAGCTCGTATTCTTTCTCCCAGGCAGATATGGCAGATTTAGCAGCATTCACGCACCTTCTTCCGAGGCCAGATTTGCCAGCACCCAGCTGTCCAGAGCTGAAGCCGCTCCCTACTTCGCTGAAGTATCGGTTCCTTGCGGGTGAACCTGAGATGTACCCAGTCATCATCTCCGCCGATCTGACTGGAGAGCAAGAATCCCGTTTGATGGGGGTTCTTGAAAAGAACCGCAAGGCAATCAGATGGAGCGTAGCATATCTCCATGGGATTAGTGTTGGACATGTGAGCCCACGGCGAGCCATTATGCAATAATTGTTATTGAGAATATCATTCCCTGATCTGAAATGAAGAATAAATAATTTGCATAATAGGTCCCTCTGTACAATTAGGGTTATGTACCATGGCTATCTTAATGATCATACAGCTGTTGATTCAATTATTGAATCATAGAGGCTGGTGCTTGGATGAATATCTAAAGGGTTAGATTGAGGACTCATCAAGCACCGTCAAATGATTGTTAAGATGTGATCTCCAGCCTGAGTAGGAGATGGCAATCCTTTCTCACATAGGATGATATCTGACCGACCTCTTGATGCAGGTCCTCTGCATGGGAATAGAGATTCGGAGGTGTCAGATTAGTTAGGTCAAAGAGTTGACTTAACGAGATCGAGATAACCTAAGTCCTATGTTGAATGCTGTCACAGCATAGGCACGCATCCTCTGACCGGAGACAGATGTATTGCTATATATCTGAGTATGTACATTTGACAGACCAAAAGGTTGATGACCTAACCAAGGTCTATACACCGGCGCGTTGGTGTGCATATAAGGGCATGTGAGTAATACGATCTCTCAAAGGGATCATACAGGTTCACTACTGAACCAGAAGACATGAGCTCACTCATGAGATATTGGGAAGAATCAAATTCCGTGCACGGTCGTCTCGCTTTGGAAGCTTGACTGAATTTGTAGGTTTGATATATACTTTTGGAAAGTATATGATCAAGACCTAGGTATGATATATGCTTTTGGAAAGTATATGATCGATACCAAATCCCAATGATCAAATGAGAAACTTAGTGATCAAACCCTGAAGAAGACAGTGTAAAATAGATCTTGATCTTCGGGTTGACCATGGGTCTTCCCGTATGCAGGATGTACAGGTATTGGGAATACCTGAAGGGTGATGTGATCATAAACGATTGTATATCCATGACGCTTCCATTCCGAGGGAGTGATGAAACAGGTCTGGATTTTAGTGACTCCTTTCAGTAGAGAAGCGATCCGGTCTTAGTCCAAGTGTTGGACATTGGTCTGAATGAGATTCAGATTCAATGAGAAGATTGGATTTGCGGTCTTGATTTAATCAAGCATCTGTGGGAGGTTCGTAAGATCTGGATTTGAGATAAGATCTCAATATCCAAGTCACTATACGTGGAATAATACAATCGCCCTGTCCTTATCTCCAAGTATCTGCGGAGAAAGCACATTATTCTTGAAGGAGTTCAAGAATAATTCATTTGATGAATTCCATATCCAAGCAAGAAGAACTTGATGATTAAATGAGATTTAATTATCAAACTTAATATGAATATGATTCATATTGTGAGAATTATTATCCAAGATAATTAAATGGGATTTAATTATCAAGAATTAGAGAATGTGGATAATACTATCCATGATATATGTGTGTTATAAATATGATTTATAATATACATATATAAGAGAGAGAATCTATGTAAATAGCATTTGTTAATTAATTGTGTGGATTGGATTCACATTAATTAATTAATTGGAAATGTAATTTACAAATTAGTTTGGGTTGTGAATATGATTCACATAATGATCAATGGCATGATTGAAATATTCACAAATTAATTTGGAATTAATTTGGTGGATATTATTGCAATAATAGTTATTGTAATTTATTAAGAAATAATAAGATAAAATAAAAGGAGACAAAATAACACCCCAATTTTAGGGGAGGTTGGTTGACTCCATTTTATTTATCACATTATCTCTTAATTAGTTAATGTTAAATTAAATTATGTTGATAATGTTGCAACATTTTTTAATTTAAATTAATGTTGTTGGTTTTAATCAACAACAATCATAGCCATTGATTTACATGGACCAAGCATAGCCCTTGGATCCATGTGTCCCATGGATTGAGATCCAATGGATCCTAAACTAATATAAATAGAGGGCTAGGGTAGCCTTCCATGGTACATCATTAAGAGCTGTACAAGGTGACAACTCTCTCTCTCTCTCTTTCTCATTCTCGCCCTCTCTCTCTTTCTCTTCTCCATTAAGTGGCCGTCCACTTTGTGTTGAGAAAGGAGGGACTCTCGGCTTCTTCTTCGACGACTCGTGGATCTCCATCTTCTTTGGAGTTTTTTACTCTAAAGGAAGACGACGGATTTCGTTTGACGAAATCGGGGGAGCCATCGCTTGGATCTTCATCGAGGATTGCGGGAAGGAACGTGACTCATCATCGCGCCCGCAAGTGTGTTCTTCGTGGATCGGACTTAAGATAGGAGGATCTCTACTTTGGGATCTCGCGATCACAACCACGCTTCAAGAGGTATTCCTTGTACTTTGTGGTTTGATGAAACGATCCGAGAAGTGTTCTCGTGATCATGTGGTTTCATCTTTAAAGTTAAAATTTTAATTTCCGCTGCATCTAGCAACTAGTGCGACTAGTTGCTCCGATTGCATACGATGCGATCGACACGCTTCCGTGATGCGCTTGAGGATACTCAATATCCTTCAAGTGGTATCAGAGCCATAGGTTGAATAAGGTTTTGGATATGATCCATAGACCTTAGACGATTTGGTTCTTGAAAGGGTTGCGAAATTTTACTGCATTTCAATTTTCGCACCTCTGTCTAATTGAATTTTTCTGCTCTGTTTAAAATGTTTAAACACGAAATTTTCAATTGGATTTTGTTCCCCATTAAACAAGGAAACCATAGGACTTGAGTTTACTAAATTTGGACTTCATTTTCTCAAGATATGGTCTTTTGAATATGACTATATTCACTGTTGCGGGAACTGCGGATTTGAACGTAATTAATGAGATGATTACGGTTTTAATCCGCCATGAAATGCTTAAATTATCACTTGGGTTCTTTAATAAATCAAATAGGCAATCTTTGGAAACTGAGTTTGCATTTTTTGGATTTAAATTGATCAAGATATGTTAATTTTAGTGATTGGGGGTCACTGCTGAAAATTGACATTTTTGATCTTGAACCTTGTGATATGTCATTCAATTATCATGATAAAAATTAATTGTTAATTTTCTGGAATAATTAGTGATAAATATTTGTGAAATATTTAAAGAGATAATTATTTCATTGAATGACACTTGCCTAAATCACAATGATAAGATATTAGATCTTGATCATTGGTTCATCAACAAACATTGCTTTCATGAAAACCATAGTTTATCCTACAATTGTTGTAGGACAACATTTACATGAAAAACCCTTTTGCTTGAATAGGATTGGGGATTTGTCTAGCAAATCTCCTTATAATCAAAAATGTTTTGATTTATATTTATGGTATAATTTCGGTTGAAAAACCGATGAACATCTCAAAGTACATGATGGTCTATCTGGTATTATCCTTTCCCGAGGCGGATGTGGTGCCTAGTCGGAGAGCATTGGGGTCGCGGGTTGCAACGTATGTGGTCCGTCCCACTCTCGTCGGTACTGGCCATGACAGCGGGTAGGGACTATATAATACCGGAGACAGACAATGTGTATTTTTCTAATTATTAAAATTCGAATAATACGTATTTTGAGATAATACCTACTATTCAAGTAAAAGACATGTTTGTTGATTGATGATTGGATTGATGATTAATTTAATGTGATTAAATTAATTATATCCAATAAACACTCTATTATGAATAGATGTGTATTTCCCTTGGAAGAATTAATTATGTGAATATGATTCACGATAATTAATTACAATTTGAATATGAGGTGGAGGATCACATAAGTGACATCCATGGTCTCCCGTCAAGGAGAAGGGTTCCGTCGCCAGGGATTGTATGTAGGAGACGCCTGTCCGAAGTGACAGATCCTATATGCATGCGCATCTGGATCGGGCTCTTTGCTTCTCGAAAGAGTAAGGTCGTATGCGTAGTGACCCCAATATCGAGTCCTCATATTATTGGGGCGATATTGGATTGCGCATAGCGGGTTCTAATCCTGTTGACGGTTGGTTCAATTAGCAACGGGTCAACATCATCTTAGGGGTGGTGGGCCCGGGTGTTAAAGACCGAATTGGGAATGCAAGTTGGACTTGCAAGGCGGTATGAGTTCCCGCTTCTTTTTATTGGAGTCGTAAGTTCTCATATTATTGGGATGCGACAAAGATAGGAAAGGAGATCCCACATCTTGCTAGAGATATAATGGTAAGAATATCTCTTACATTGAAAGTAATTAAGGGAATGAACTTTCAGTGTTGACAAGGCAAGACAACTTTGATATAAAAAATTCCTAAATCAAAGTAAAACATGTATATATAATATATATATATACCCTTATGCAAATTTCTTATTTCAGATAATCCTTCATTAAACCCACTCAATGTTATACTCAATGATAACCAATAAAAATATCTTGGATTGGACTCATGATCCAGATATTGTACTTGCAATTGGACACATAATGTATGTGGTTGCAGTGTGCAAGTTTCCTCAACATAATGAGGAATGACAATTATGTAAGACAATAAGACATCGCCTTAGGGTTTGTATGTCTCTGTAGTCTTGATCCTTCATCGAGTGTACTTTGGAAGTGACATGTCGATGGTGATCGTAATTGTCGAATAATCCTTATAAAATAAAAGAAGATATTTTGGCATACATATGTGCTCTAGACATTTATTCATGAATGACATGGTTCTCTGCATTATGCAGAATGGTAGCTCGAAAGAGATGATGTATTCAAAATGTTTGAATACCTACCTGAACCTAAGTCTCTAAGAGTTAAGATGTATGTAGATATGATGAGTGTCATCATTCTATTATCTATACTCTAATCATTCATGAAGCTTCATAATATTCATATTGTATGAATTTAATGAAGCATGTATAAATGTTGAAATGCTCTTATATTGAAATCCTTTGAATTCAACATAAGAGATTCTTTGTCTTAAACAATGGTTGTTTATTGATGAAGAGAGCACAGTGGAAGCATGGGTCGGACCCGAGTAAGAAGGAAAGTCAAAGAGTTGACCTACTTCTGTGACTTCCATATGATATCCAAAGAGTTGGATGAATGCCAATACTGCAATAAGTTGATGTGTTGATAGTATGACTATCAAATCTGTCTATAATCCTTAGTGAAGGACTCAGATAGAGCATCAGAATAATCTACATATAATCATTGACTCTGACTTTATTATTTCGTAAGATAAAGTCTGACAATTGTATCCCAATCTTCTAATGACATTTGCAATTAGTTGCATATATATATTAGAAGATTAGAAATTTGATCTTAAGGTTTAGTAATCATCTACATGGATATTGTTGTAATTGTTGCAGCAATCTCTGTTGGATAGATAGACTTCATATTCTCAGTGGGAGAGTCCTTAGTCTTAGAGAATGTCTCTATGACCTAGATATTAGAATACCCTCATTGTTTGTTTCTAAATATTGGAAATAAACATGAATTCTGAGATAGAACTATCATAAATAGTTATGATGGATATATTTCAGATAGTAATCTAACATCTAGTGGACTCCATAAAATTAGAATATTAATGAATCGTTCATTAAGATTTCTAATACTGAAAATCAAACCTTATAAGATCAATAGGAGGATGAAGATCATTTGACAATGATCTGGCATCAAGCCTTGGACATTTGCTGTGGATTTGATCAATAGACTAGTAAGATATGAAACTTTAGAATGTCTAAAATTTCAAATCTTACATACTTGTGAATATTGTATTCGAAGTAAAACGTCCAATACACCCTTCTCTGGGAATGGTGTTAGATGTCAAGGTATTCAGGATCTCATACATATTGATGTATGTGGATCATCTATATCATAGTGAACATTATGGATATGTGATATCTATTGATGATTATGTATGATATGAGATTTCTTCTTTTCACCTGAGAAACCTTTGAAATGTTCAAAGATTTCACAATTTTGGTTTAGAACCAAAGTTTGAAGGAAGATTAAATGAATTTTATCTAAACAAGGTAGCAAGTACCTATTAGATAAAATTCAAAGAATACCTTATGGAGATATGAATATCATTTATATCTCACTCCTCCTGATAAACCTGAACTCAATAGAGTTGTAGGGAGATACAATTGGATCATGTGTGACATGATTTGGTCAATGATGAATTTTAGCATAATTATCCCTTAGTTTCCAAGTATATATGTGTAGTAGAGACTACAATATATATCCTTAATGAGGTTCCATGCATGTAAGCTGGAATCTAGCACTTGAGAGTGCTACTTCATTAGGAAAATAAAGTATGGTATTGGATACCTACTTTATGACCTTGAGATTCTTAAAAGATCTCATCTCTGAGAATGTGATTCTTGGAGGATTGAGAATCTTGAGAATCAAGATGAAAATGAAGTAAAGGAAATCATTTAATCTTGAGAAGATAATGAGACTCCTGAAATCGGAAACTAAAAGGACAATTAAAGATGAAACATTAATACCTCTTCAAATGAGTTTGAGGATGTATTCCATGTGTCAGCCAAGTCTGACAATGATCGGACTTCATGTGATGAAGCTCCTAAGGATCATGACATGGAATGATGGATATTAGCAATAAAGTCTAAAGTAGACTTCATATACAAGTGTTGTATATGGACCCTCGAGGATCCACCTATAAGGGTTAGACCCATTAAGGTGTAAATGGATATTCAAGAGAAGAGGAACCTGATGAGAAGGTAAAGACCTTCAAAGCTCGGTTTGTAGCCATAAGCTACACACCGGAAGAGAAGACATTGCTTGCAATGAGATTCGCTCTTCGGTGACCATGCTTAAACTCATCAGAATATTGCTAACCTTAGCTACACAACTTGACTATTGCATCTTCAAGATGTAATTCAAGATTGCATTCCTCTAAAGAATACCTCTCCGAGGATATTCACATGAAGTAGCCCCAGGGCTTCATGTTTGGAGAAAGTAAGGTGTGAAAGCTAAAGAAATCCATCTGTGGACTCAAATAAGCAGTTGGAACATAAGATTTGATGAAATTATAAATGTTATGATTTCAAATAGAATCTTGATGTACCATGTGAAGCTTAATGGGAGTGCCATTGTGTTCATCGTGCTAAATGTAGATAATATCCTAATCATTTGGAATGATATAAGGATGATAATAAGTGTTTTATATTCTGGCTATTCCATACCTTGAGATATGATCTCAAGAATACCTCTTAGATCTTAGTTCCGAAGTTGTTCAGAAGCAAAGAAAAGAGGGTATTGGGACTGTCACATTTGTAGTACACCTTGGACGTATTCCATTCTTGGAAATTCCAAGAAAGGCTTCCTTCCCTTGAGATTTGGTACTGACCTATCAAAAGGAATAGCACCTCAAAGAGTTGAGGAAGTGTATGCTTGATGTGTACAAAAGCCAGATATCTGCCATGCAGTGGGAGTAGTAAACTGTTAGTAATCCTACTATGGAGAAAGAACACTTGATTGCAGTAATAACGATATCTTAAAAGATGAGAAGGCTATAGAGATAGTGATCTCTAAGTCTTATCTTCAAGAGCTTAAGACTTTATAGATAGAGATCTAAAAGGTCTTAACTGTGGATACCTTGAGAGATAGTGATCTCCCAGAATAAGGGTATTCTGATAAGGATTATGAAAATAATGGTTATAATAGTTATTAAGCAATAGTGTCAAGGACACTATAAGTGCTTTGACTAGATTGAGTATTGGTTCCATAAGATGCAACATTCGCATTGGATGCGAGCACTGTTACCTAGGGATATGCAAGTACCGTAAAAGGACTTGGCATAGTCTTTTGGGAACAGAGTGACTGATCAGCTTACCTAGCTATTTCTAAATAGCCTATGATTGTCACATGAGTGTGAGTTTAAATGATTAGCCCATTAATGGCTCTTTGGGCTAGTGGGAGATTGTTGGACATGTGAGCCCACGGCGAGCCATTATGCAATAATTGTTATTGAGAATATCATTCCCTGATCTGAAATGAAGAATAAATAATTTGCATAATAGGTCCCTCTGTACAATTAGGGTTATGTACCATGGCTATCTTAATGATCATACAGTTGTTGATTCAATTATTGAATCATAGAGGCTGGCGCTTGGATGAATATCTAAAGGGTTAGATTGAGGACTCATCAAGCACCGTCAAATGATTGTTAAGATGTGATCTCCAGCCTGAGTAGGAGATGGCAATCCTTTCTCACATAGGCTGATATCTGACCGACCTCTTGATGCAGGTCCTCTGCATGGGAATAGAGATTCGGAGGTGTCAGATTAGTTAGGTCAAAGAGTTGACTTAACGAGATCGAGATAACCTAAGTCCTATGTTGAATGCTGTCACAGCATAGGCAGGCATCCTCTGACCGGAGACAGATGTATTGCTATATATCTGAGTATGTACATTTGACAGACCAATAGGTTGATGACCTAACCAAGGTCTATACACCGACGCGTTGGTGTGCATATAAGGGCATGTGAGTAATACGATCTCTCAAAGGGATCATACAGGTTCACTACTGAACCAGAAGACATGAGCTCACTCATGAGATATTGGGAAGAATCAAATTCCGTGCACGGTCGTCTCGCTTTGGAAGCTTGACTAAATTTGTAGGTTTGATATATACTTTTGGAAAGTATATGATCAAGACCTAGGTATGATATATGCTTTTGGAAAGTATATGATCGATACCAAATCCCAATGATCAAATGAGAAACTTAGTGATCAAACCCTGAAGAAGACAGTGTAAAATAGATCTTGATCTTCGGGTTGACCATGGGTCTTCCAGTATGCAGGATGTACAGGTATTGGGAATACCTGAAGGGTGATGTGATCATAAACGATTGTATATCCATGACGCTTCCATTCCGAGGGAGTGACGAAACAGGTCTGGATTTTAGTGACTCCTTTCAGTAGAGAAGCGATCCGGTCTTAGTCCAAGTGTTGGACATTGGTCTGAATGAGATTCAGATTCAATGAGAAGATTGGATTTGCGGTCTTGATTTAATCAAGCATCTGTGGGAGGTTCGTAAGATCTGGATTTGAGATAAGATCTCAATATCCAAGTCACTATACGTGGAATAATACAATCGCCCTGTCCTTATCTCCAAGTATATGCGGAGAAAGCACATTATTCTTGAAGGAGTTCAAGAATAATTCATTTGATGAATTCCATATCCAAGCAAGAAGAACTTGATGATTAAATGAGATTTAATTATCAAGCTTAATATGAATATGATTCATATTGTGAGAATTATTATCCAAGATAATTAAATGGGATTTAATTATCAAGGATTAGAGAATGTGGATAATACTATCCATGATATATGTGTGTTATAAATATGATTTATAATATACATATATAAGAGAGAGAATCTATGTAAATAGCATTTGTTAATTAATTGTGTGGATTGGATTCACATTAATTAATTAATTGGAAATGTAATTTACAAATTAGTTTGTGTTGTGAATATGATTCACATAATGATCAATGGCATGATTGAAATATTCACAAATTAGTTTGGAATTAATTTGGTGGATATTATTGCAATAATAGTTATTGCAATTTATTAAGAAATAATAAGATAAAATAAAAGGAGACAAAATAACACCCCAATTTTAGGGGAGGTTGGTTGACTCTATTTTATTTATCACATTATCTCTTAATTAGTTAATGTTAAATTAAATTATGTTGATAATGTTGCAACATTTTTTAATTTAAATTAATGTTGTTGGTTTTAATCAACAACAATCATGGCCATTGATTTACATGGACCAAGCATAGCCCTTGGATCCATGTGTCCCATGGATTGAGATCCAATGGATCCTAAACTAATATAAATAGAGGGCTAGGGTAGCCTTCCATGGTACATCATTAAGAGTTGTACAAGGTGACAACTCTCTCTCTCTCTTTCTCATTCTCGCCCTCTCTCTCTTTCTCTTCTCCATTAAGTGGCCGTCCACTTTGTGTTGAGAAAGGAGGGACTCTCGGCTTCTTCTTCGACGACTCGTGGATCTCCATCTTCTTTGGAGTTTTTTACTCTAAAGGAAGACGACGGATTTCGTTTGACGAAATCGGGGGAGCCATCGCTTGGATCTTCATCGAGGATTGCGGGAAGGAACGTGACTCATCATCGCGCCCGCAAGTGTGTTCTTCGTGGATTGGACTTAAGATAGGAGATCTCTACTTTGGGATCTCGCGATCACAACCACGCTTCAAGAGGTATTCCTTGTACTTTGTGGTTTGATGAAACGATCCGAGAAGTGTTCTCGTGATCATGTGGTTTCATCTTTAAAGTTAAAATTTTAATTTCCGCTGCATCTAGCAACTAGTGCGACTAGTTGCTCCGATTGCATACGATGCGATCGACACGCTTCCGTGATGCGCTTGAGGATACTCAATATCCTTCAATTAGTCCATCAGTGTGCTCCCACCATATTTATCTCGAGGAGGGGGCGAAGCCATCGCGTGAGTTCCAGCGGTGGCTGAACCCCAACCTGAGAGAGGTCGTGATGAAGGAAATATCAAAATGGTGGAGTGCAGATTTTATTTATCCCATTTCCGACTCCAAGTGGGTCAGCCCCTTGCATGTGGTGCCCAAGAAGACGGGCATCACGACTGTGATCAGTGAGTCGGGAGAGGAGATTGCTACACGAGTACCCACCTCTTGGAGGGTCTGTGTTGACTACAGGAGACTCAATCAGGCCACCAAGAAGGACCATTTCCCCCTGCCTTTTATTGACCAGATCATTGAGAGACTGACAGGGAAGAGCCATTATTGCTTCCTGGATGGGTACTTGGGCTACAACCAGGTGGCCATCGCTCTTGAGGATCAGGAGAAGACCACCTTTACCTGTCCCTTTGGTACATATGCCTTTCGACGCATGCCATTTGGGCTATGCAATGCCCCTGAGACTTTTCAGAGGTACATGCTGTCGATCTTTTCGGACATGGTAGGGGAGTGTTTGGAGGTCTTCATGGACGATTTCTCGGTCTACGACGGCGGATTCGACTCCTGTCTTGACTGCCTAGACCGAGTACTCCAGCGATGTATTGAGTACCATTTGGTTCTATCCTGGGAAAAGAGTCACTTCATGGTGACTCAAGGGACGGTGCTTGGCCATATCATCTCCAACAGGGGCATGGAGGTTGATCCGGCCAAGGTTGATGTCATTAGAAAACTCGCACCGCCGTCCAATTTGAGGCAGCTACGGTCATTCCTGGGGCACTTTGGTTTTTATCGGAGATTTATTCAGGATTTCAGCAGGATTGCCCGGCCGTTGACTGACCTCTTGACGAAAGACACCGAGTTCCTTATCGATGACAAGTGTCTTTCGTCCTTTGCGACTCTCCAGCAGTGTGTGATTGAGGCTCCTGTCCTCCAGCCGCCCGATTGGTCTCTCCCATTCGAGATCATGACGGATGCCTCCGATTTTGCCGTAGGGGCAGTGCTGGGATAGAGGAGGGATGGAGCTACATTTGCTATCCACTACGCTAGCCGCACATTGGATTCTGCCTAGCGGACACAGAGAAGGAGATGCTAGCCGTAGTGTTCGCCCTAGATAAGTTTCGATCTATATCATTGGATCTAGAGTGACCCTGTACACAGATCACACCGCCATCAGGTACCTCATGGAAAAGAAGGATGCCAAGGACAGACTTACTAGATGGATCCTTCTACTCCAGGAGTTCGACATTGAGATCAAAGAGAAGCCTGGAGTCAAGAATGTGGTGGCGGATCACCTCTCCCGTATAGAGCAGCCTGAGGAGTCTGAGCAGATAGATCCCATTTGTGAGACCTTCCCAGATGAGGCGATCCTTGCTATTGCCTCACTCCCGTGGTATGCTGATATTGTGAATTTTCTCGTTGTTGGGAAAGTCCCACAAGATGGGCCCAGGCAGCGGCTTGAGACCTTCCTTGCGAAGGCCAAGTCCTACCACTGGGAGGATCCCATCCTTTACCACGAAGGAGGGGATAGCGTCTGGCGTCGGTGCATTCCTCAGGAGGAACACCATAGCGTCCTCACTTACTGCCACAAGCTTGAGGCAGGAGGACATCATTCTGGGAGGAGAACGGCACAGAAAGTGCTCCAATCCGGCTTGTGGTGGCCTACCCTCTTCAAGGACTCTGATGAGTTCGTGAAGAGGTGTACTGACTGTCAGAGGATGGGCACTTGTGGACAGCGTGATATGATGTCGATGCAGACCATTCACTTCTGTGAGGTTTTTGATGCATGGGGCATCGATTTCATGGGTCCATTCCCTAAGAGTCAGGGATTTGAGTACATTCTGTTGGCCGTGGATTATGTTAGTCGTTGGGTTGAGGCTATCCCCGCCCGAGCCGCTGATGCGAGGACAGTATGCAGATTTTTGAGGAAGCACATCATCACGCGGTTCGGGGTTCCACGAGTTCTGATTTCTGATAGGGGGTCTCATTTCATCAACGACCAGGTGAAGGCCCTTGCTAGCGAGTTCGGTATAGACCATCGTGTTGCTACACCTTACCATCCACAGACGAATGGTCTAGCCGAGGTGTCAAATAGGGAGATCAAGACTATACTGCAGAAAGTCGTCCGCCCTGACCGAAAGGATTGGTCACAACTTTTGGACTCGGTCTTGTGGGCATATAGGACGTCTTTCAAGACACCATTGGGCACATCTCCCTTTCGCCTCGTTTATGGCAAGCCGTGCCATTTGCCTGTTGAGTTGAGGCACAGGTCACTATGGGAAGTTACAGATATTCTTATGGATCCAGATGGTGTAGGAGACCAGAGGAGGGCAGAGTTAGCAGCCCTGGAGGAGTTGAGAGATACAACTTTCTCAAACAGCCTACATTATAAGGAGAAAGTGAAGGAGTGGCATGATTCTCACATCAGCCACAAGCATTTTGAGATTGGACAGAGAGTATGTTGTTTGATGCGAGGCTTCGTTTGTTTCCAAGGAAGCTACAGAGCAAGTGGAAGGGACCCTACTTAGTCAGAAAGGTACACGACAAAGGTAGTATTGATATATCCGAGTTGTCTTCTGAGAGTACCTTTCGAGTGAACGGCCAGCGGCTCAAGCCATTTCTAGATCATGAGCCGCGGATCGCTGATCTTGCCCCTATTCATTTTCCGTGAGATGTGGTCTTTGACTCACATCCAATGCATCTCACGCCTGAGTTTCACTGATCGCCCGCCTTGTATAGATCCAGATGTCTACCACATTCTTTAGTCCCACATCCCTTTCTTCATCTTTGATTATGCTATACTTATGGTGTACTTTACCCTAAGTATAGGAGGGATGTAGGACCTGCGGGTATTCTTTTCATTCTTTCTGCCCCTGTTTTGCTGCTTATACTTAGGGATATTTTACCCTAAGTATGGGGGGGGGCAGACTCTGTTCATTCTTCACTCGGATTTCCCTTCATGTACAACTTGCTATACTTATGATTAGTTAATCCTAAGTATAGGGTGGAAACCATCGAGTTCTCCTCATTCCATTCATTCATTCATTCCTGTACTTAGCCATTCCTTTTCACTTCCCTTTTTACTAAGCACGAGTTATGTCTTCTTCATCGCTCTTATCACTCTGAGGACATCGTTCGAGCTAAGTATGGGGGGGTGTATATATTTCATATATACTTTAGCCATAACTCGTACTTTGTGTGAGTGTGTTAATAAATAAAATGGCTAAAAACCCCAAAAATCACAAAAATTAAAAATTTTTTCCTGTAAATAATCATTCTTTTATTGCACATACATAGCTAGTGTACAAATTATTTTTGTAAAAATGTTTTCAAAAATCTTTTGTGTAAAGTTTGTGTAAATATTTTCTTATCAAAACTATGTATATAGTACAAAATTTTTCCAAAATGTTTTGAAAATCAAAAGTTTGCAAAAATCTTGTATAAATATTTGTAAATACTTTTGCAAAACTTGCACTTCATGCATCCATCCATTCATGATTTCAAAACATTTTTCAAAAATTTTGCACGATTGTAAATATTTGTAAATAGCATCTTTGTATATATATGTATATAGTTTTTCCTAGATGAGAGTTGACATTTAACCTAGCCTGGAATTAAATTGAGAAATGGAGCTTGATTAAGATCTTAATCCACCTAATTCTAAGAGGAACCTTATAGGGCTTAGGGTTAAGGCTTTTCAGGTCCATAAGGACTTAATTCTTTGAGTCCACTAGGCTATGAGCATATGTCATCTTGATGAGCCTAAGTAGAGCACTTAACAACACACGCATGACTCTTAGAGACAATGGCTTGACTTGCACCAGCACTTTACACATAGCTCTCCACGGATGAGGTGGTGAGGAGGCAGTTTCCTTTGGCTTGGGGTAGCATATGAGGGTAGTACTTCTAGGCGGAACCTCTCTTCTTCTTCTAGTGAAGGAAGTGCGCCTCAACTTGGTCTAGTGGTGATGAAGGCTAAAGTCAGAGGCCGTGGGTTGCAATAAAGCTTCAAAAGAGGGATAGTCTACTGGCTCAAGAGGAAAATTTCTTGTATATATGCTGCACCATGTAGATATGTTGTACAGAGGCACTTGAAAAAAAATTGCAAAATGCAAAAAGAACTCCAAAAAAGTGGTGGGTCGGACTGAAAATTTAATAACCCCACCGGAGTGTATATAGTCAAATAAAGCAAAAGCTTATGGTATCCATGTTACATCTCATGAAGCTTGCAGAGGGAGACTTGGCTACACTGGCTGAGCTTCCAAAAGTCTATACTTCTTCCCCCTCTTCTTGAGCTGGTTGTACTTGAACTTAGAAGGGAATACCCCGCTTCTCGAGGAAAGAGTTGCTAGACCGAGGCATTAGAGTTACCAGGTTGAGGGAGGTTGTTTCTTTGTTACTTCTGAGGTGGGGAGCTACACATCACTTACATTGCAGGGAAAGATTCATAGTCATTAGAGTTTGTGTATGTAGACTTGTTCTGATCTGGTTTATTGAGGAGTCTTGTCCATAGATTGGTGGAACTTAGAGGTTGTTGAGTTTTAAGCTTAAGTCTAAGTAAGGTTCCGACACATTAATAATCCAAAGATCTGATCGAGCTCCATATTTTAATTTAATGAAGGAAAGTTTAATATTCAACCTTGATCCATGTACATTCCCCTCTTTTTCTTTTTCTTTCTTTCTTTTTCACTTCTTTTTCAAATAAGTGTTTGCTAAGGGACTAGCAAAGTTAAGTATAGGGGGTGATGAATACTCATTCATCACTCTTTATTCTTATATTTTAGTTACAAAAACCTTTGCAAATGCATGTAGATATGTGTAAATACAAATAATTACCAAAAGCATGCATTGTGTAAAAATATATAATTAGCATGTTTTTGTGTAAAAATAAATAAATAAAGATTAAAAAGAAAAAGAGGGAAATATTTAGAATAAATATTGAGCAACCTAACCCAAGGGAGGGCTCAGCATGGGCCTGACCGCATAAAAGCCAAAGTAGAGGGAGATAGGGGCTCATGTGTGTAAATGATTATGTAAATAAATAAAAGTATTTTCCTCACAAAAATAGACTCAAATTGGTTTGTAAATATTTGTACATATTTATAGATATAAAAACAAGATAAAAATAGAAAAATCTAAAAGAACAAAAACATCACTTTCACATTGTACATAGACCACCTTTATATTTATTTAGCCTTATAAATAAATAAAATTAATTTCCAAAATTTTTGTAAATATTCTACATTATATAGTGTAAATAAGTAAAATAAAAATAATTAAAACAAAAATGAAATAAATATAACAAAATTAAAAACACCAAAATATATTGTAAATATACCATGTATATAATTATACATATGTATTTATTTCACTTATGTATATAAATAATAAAAATTTAAATAAAAATGTCTTTTTATTCCTCATTTTATAATATAAATAAATAAAATATAAAATAGGAATAAAATTGTACAAAATAAGAAATTAAAAATCAAAAATCAAAAACCTATATAGTGTACATATACCTATATATAGCTATATAATGTATATACCTTATTTTTATTTTGAAAAATTAATTAAAAATCACTAAAAAATAGAAAAAAATAAAATAAAAATATTTCATGTTTTAACTTTTTGCAAATTCGGCCCTTAGCTACCTTGAATTTCACTTCCAAACTTTATCCACGTGGCCGATCCCTATAGGCCCTGGGGATGTTGACCGCCCGGTCAACTACCCCCCCCAGGACCACTTCTCACGGGCTTAGGCACCCGACCCGATTTCACCATTTTTTAGCACCTAAACCCGATTGATTCCCACCTAAACCCCGGGTCAGATCCGTCCACGACATACCCGAGACCCTTGCCGGAGCTCCTGCATCGGGATCCGCGCGCTTCCACGCCCTACCCGCGCCTGTCTTCCCGGACCCTTCCAGCATATAAAGCCGAGCTCCGCCACCTCATTTCTCCATCTTTGACCATTCGATTCCACCCCCTGTGAGCTCCAGCGTGTGCGTGAGAGTGACAACTCGCGTCTTGTGCTGTTGAAGCGAGGAGAGGGAGCGAGACCACTGATCCGGCGAAGCTTTGCTGCCTTGCTCCACCACCAGCAGGAGCTCGAGCCTCGGAGGGAGACGCTCCTCGAGGCGACGACCCAGAGCTGCGCAAGCTCATCCCTAGTCTCCTCGTCCACCCAGGTAGTCCCTTAGGCCTTTCTTTTTCTTGAATTTTCCATTTCGCCCAATTCGCTGCTCCGTCGTCCCCCGCCGATTCCGATCGATTCAGACCATCATCCGACCATCGGGCTTCACCATAGCCATCGCCTCCTTCCCGTGCACCTTCTCCATAGTTCCATCCAACCCAGCTCGCACAGGAGCTGGGATTCGAGCTCCACCGTCCCCCCTTCGCCGGAGCTCGCCCATATCGCCCCACAGTTCACCGTCACCCCACCTAACCGGGTCGAGGCAATTTGCCCTCGACCCGCGAGCCTTATGGACTGTTTTGCAGGTTCAATGAGGACCATCTGAGGTCCTTCGACATTGAGCCAGGAGGCGTTCCTCCGTCGACCTCGCCGGAGCTCCCCAGAGCTCGGCTGGGTCATCGGAGCCTACCAACAGATGCGGGAGCACCCCACGCTTCTTCTCCGACCTTCAGCGTGCTTCCGGGAGGACCTCCGCGCAAACACGAGGCCGACGAATCTCGCCGGCGAGCTGTTCGTCCTCCATCGTCACCGACCATCCGATCGTCTCCACTCGCCCAGATTTGATCACAGCCATCCTCCTGCGAGGAGCCTCCACCGTCTGATCTGTAGGAGACTTGATTAGGACCGTCCGATGCGCAAGGGTTAGCCACAGAGAGCCACGACAGTTGATCACACCACGTGGCTTAACCCCAGTCGTCGGATCACTTCGAGGACCCCAGTCTTGGAGCGCCAGCCGATCCTCACCGTGGATCTCTCCACGTGGCCTCCAACCTGCGGTCTGCATAAATAAAGGGTAAACTACCCTTAGGCCCTTCTGTTTATTTCATTTCGCATTTAGTCCTGCAATTATCTAGTGTAGTTGTTTAGTTTTTGGGATATTTGCATCGAGGACCATGTGCTTAGTTTTATTTACAGTTATGCCTATGTGTATGGTCTGACACGTGCATCGACACGTGAGTTTTTGGCTTATTTGCATATCATACCCCTATAGTTCTGACTGTTAATGAACGAATAAAAGTTTGTGTTTATTTGCATTTATACCCCTGTGCGTATTTTAATTGAACATGTGCGAATATTTGTGGGTTATTTGCAGATAAGCCCCTGGGCTTTTGGTACCTGTTACCAAATAGCCCTCGGGACTTATTTTCATTACATTTGGGTCCTTGAGTGCCCCAGGCACGCGCGTAACGCGTGTTTTGCTGGGTTAATTGCACCAGACCCCCCAGACTTCCGGGTATTTGCACTTTGGTCCTTGTGCACAGTACCCCTTCTTTATTTTTGAATAAAATAGAAAATTACCTCCAAATCCAACGAAAATTGGACACATGGCTCCTGCCATAGTGTAAAACTTTCAAGGATTTTTGGAGACATTTCTGAGTTGATTTGATATTTTTAAAAATTAAAAACATCTAATTTTGCTACTGTCTAACTTTAAAACTCACAAAAAAATATTAAATAGTATCTAAAAATTATAAAAAAATTGTCTACCTGCTTGTTTTGTTGTGTTTGATTTTCTAGCAAATTTTGGCTATTTTTCATTACTGAAAACCACTAAAAACTGAAAAACACTTAAAATTTTATAAAAATTCTAATAAATAAACCAAAAACCCAAAAATAATAATCTAGGAGCCTAATTTTTCCTTGATTTATTCTCTATACAGGAAAAATACCTCCAGGCTAATTTAGGGCTTCTAGATATTTTATCTAGGTCCTTTTAGCTCTGCTGGACAGTACCTATAGTTTCAGTCACTGTTTCATTTTTAGAAAATGAAATAAACATCAAAAAAATCCCAAAAATTCACCAAAAACACTAAAAATTATAAAACACATAAAAATATTTTTGTCCGAATTTTTGGTTGATTTTTAGTGCATTTAATAAATTGTTGAAGTGTGTAGTTTCTTTGCTTTTATTATTTTCTTAACATATTAAAAATCCAAAAAAATAAAAACCCTTAAAAACCACCAAAAATATCTTCTCTTCTCTGATTGAATACTTCGTAGGCCGTGAGGCCAATCCGTGCTACTTGTGTTCGACCCTGGTCGCTATACCAGGTTAAATTAATAGCAGGACCACTATCTTGTGTTTGATTGATTTTCATCTATCTGGTGGTCTATATTTTTCTTGATTGTTCGCACTTGATCGCTTGGGTCGCAACGACCATTTAGCACCTTATACCCGTTTGGTCATTTTGCGCAACATCACATGCCCGTGGAATTAGTTCACAAGTCTTTATGGGCAATCAACAGTTGCAATTTGGACTCGCGCAAAAGTGGTCAGAAGAGAAAAGATGATCTGAACAGACTCTTGGAATTCTGAGACTATGCATACGATAACACATTGATGTACAAGGAGAAGGTGAAACGCTGGCATGACCGGCACATCAGACGAAAGACCTTTGACGTTGGACATAAGGTGTGGTTATTTGATGCAAAGTTGCGGATATTACCGGGCAAATTGAAGAGTAAGTGGACAGGGCCATTTTGAGTTTGTGAAGTGCGTGACAATGGAAGTATTGCCATATCAGAATTGTCCCCTGACGCACAACCCTTCGTCGTCAACGGTCAACTACTGAAGCCTTATCTTGAACCAGATGCATTCTTGGCCGTTATAGACTCTATTCAGCTAGTGCACCATGATGACATCTCCACAACAGCTCCAACATCAACAGATTCAGACGATGTACTCCAACCACTGTTTATTTGATTTTCTTCTTTTCTTCTTTTCCTTTTCTGTCTTCCTTGTATATCAGAAAGGTGCCGCCCTTGTAGACAGTTTTCTATACTTAGGACGCACTTTGACCTAAGTATAGGGGGGATGTGCACCCCGAGTTTTTCGTTTCATTCCGATCCTCTCCATTGTCTCCTCTTCTTGTCAATACTTAGGAGTACCTTACCCTAAGTATAGGGGGAGACAATCTGAGTACGATCTGTGTATTCCCACCCTTGATCCTCCCTGATTTTTGTACAGTCTGCTATACTTAGGATTTCTTGATCCTAAGTCTAGGGGGGACGGTCAACTTCTCATTCATTAATTTCATTCATTTATATTCTTTAGATCTGTCTATACTCAGTACGAGTTATGTTGTTGCTTTTCCTTTCGATCTATGAGGACATAGCTCAAGCTAAGTATAGGGGGGTCATATATACCATGTATATACTATAAGTCATAACTCATACTGAAAAATAAAACATCAACTCAATTTAAAAAAACAATAAGTAGTTCTATAATAATGAAAGATGATTGTGAGCTCCTCAGACTCCTTGTACTTGTACTGATTATTAAGTCAGGAAAAGCGTTGTCTGCAAATTATTCTCTTTGAAAAAAAATCTGTGAAAATTGCTTGAAAAATAGTGTGTACAAATATTCAACCTTTGAAAAATCAGTTTTGTGTGTAAAAGTTATTTTCTTTGAGTGAAATCAAAATGTGTGAAAATCAGTGTGCAAATGATTGTGAAAATGGATTGCCAAATTGTTTTGAAAAACCTATCTATGATGTGTAAAACCTATTGCAAATATTATTTTCAAATATGTGAACATGTTTGTCAAAATTAGTTTGGACTATAGTTTTCAAAAATCCGGTGAAAATGATTCTTGAATAAGTCTGAGGAGTCTGCACAAAAATCTCTCATTCGAAAATAAGGAATAAGCCCAAATAAACTTTCAAAGAACCAAAACCATATTGTACATCAAACATAGTTTTTCTTCCTTTGTATATACTGATTAATAAATCAGGCTAGATATCTACACAGTATGATTTGAAAAATAGTGTGACTTGTTTTGAAAAATTTGCTGTGAAATGTTTTCAACTTATGTGAAAATGTTTGATTTGCAAAACTTTTCTTTGGGTGGAATAAAGGATTTGAAAAAAACCTATGTGCAAATGTTTTGAAAATTGTTTGTCAAAATCATTGTGAAAATTATATATATAGTGTGAAAAATCCTTGCAAAATAGTTTTCAAATGTGTGTAAATGATTGCAAAAATTATTGTGTACTATAGTTCGCAAAAAATTATTTTCAAACTAAATCTGAAAAATAAGAGCACCATTACAAATACTTGTAAATCATAAATAAGACACATACAATTCTTTCTGTACAATACTAAATAAACTACTTCATTCAAACCTGTAAAATCTGTATAAACTCATACAATTTGTAAATAAAGTTGCACACACAAAAAAAATTCTTTGTGTAAAAACATTCTTTGATTCTTTTTAAATTCTTTGTGAAAAATTACATCATTCATTGTGCATAGCATAAGCATACCATTCATATTCTTTTTGAGTGAGCTTGATGATTGAATAAGTCTAATAAAGTCTCAAATTGGAGCTTGGTTAGACCTTACTACACCTAACTGCACTGGAACCTTATGGGAACTAGGTTTAAGGTACTTTAGGTCTATTCAGACTTAATTCTTTGAGAAAGCAGGGCTGGGTTCAAGTCACCTCAGTGGACTAACTAGAACTTTTCGAAACACACACATGACTCTTGTCGGCCGTGACCTAACTTGGACGCTTGCACCTTTCACTTGGCTCAACTCAATTGGAATGGTGAGGGGGTTGGATTTGCCAGTCTGAGACGCACACGGGTGGAAACATTCATCCTCGTCTAGGGAGGAAAGTGCACCCTAACCTGGTCCAATTTCAATGAAGTCGAATGACGGGAGAGTGTGGGTTGCAATAAAGCTTCAAAAGAGGGATAGTCTACTGGCTCAAGAGGAAAATTTCTTGTATATATGTTGCACCATGTAGATATGTTGTACAGATGCACTTGAAAAAAATGCAAAAAGAACTCAAAAAAAAAGTGGTGGGTCGGATTGAAAATTTAATAACCCCACCGGAGTGTATATAGTCCAATAAAGCAAAAGCTTATGGTATCCATGTTACATCTCATGAATCTTGCAGCGGGAGACTTAGCTACACTAGTTGAGATCCCAAAATTCTATACCTCTTATTCCCCCTCTTATTGAGCCGGTTGCACTTGAACTTAGAAGGGAATACCCCGCTCCTAGATGGTAGAGGGCTGGATTGGGGAATCATTGGGTTGTCATTCTGGAGAAGTCAGTCCCTTTGACGTTTCAGTTGGGAAGAGACACTATCACTTACACTGTACAAGTCAGCTTCATAGTCATAAGGGTTTGCGTATGACGTAGGCTAGTTCTAACCTGGCTATTGAGGTGATTTGAACCAAGTTCTGTGACTCTCAAAGGGCTGTTGTGTTTTAGAGCTGGTTCCCGACTAGGTTCCACACACATCTACACTCAAGGTCTAGTAGGAGCTCCAAATTCTGATTTTTTTTAAAGACATGCATTGCACTGAAAGCACCCTTATTCACTCTATCCTTCTTTAATTTTTCTTTTTCTATTCTTTATTCTTTTTGTACTTATTGCATAAGTGTTTGCTAGGGACTAGCAAAGGCAAGTATAGGGGGGTGATGAATCTCCATTTCATCACCTTTATTCTATCATTTTGGCCTCAAAAGCCCCAGCAAATGCATATAAATAGCATCAAATTGTACAAAATAGCATTCATCATTCATTGTATTAATTACACATTAAATAAGGTATTTAATGCCAAAATTATAGAATAAAGAGGAGAAAAGAAAATGGTATAAAATATTGTAAATATTTTACGACCCAAACCCCGAGACCAAGGCCAGCATGGAATTGGTCGACAAGGAATAAAGTAGGGGGAGATAAGGGCCAGTGTACAATAAATACCTCATTTATTCATGCATGTATTTATGCAATTTTGACACCTATTTTGTACATAATTATTTATTCATCAAATAAAGAAACTTTGTTCAGGAAAGTTGTAAATAATAATGTAAATAAAAATACAAAATTGAGTTTGTACAAGAATAATACTCAGTGTACATTTTATACACAGCATAAAAAGCCACAATCTCAACTTCACAGACCCATATCTTGCAAATAAAAACTCCAAAAAAACCCAAACTCACCTTTAATTGTATATAACTCTCCAAGAACTATTTAATAAAATTGGTTTCATAATTTTTGGAGTCCATCTGCGAAAGTTAGGTTTTTGGCCCCCATTGGGCAACCTGCCTGATTAAAATATTCAATACATTCCTTGTCTATTATTCTTGTCAAATTATATTTTTAGAATTTTGTGAATAATGTATATAATACATGTACATACTAAAAAAAGGATTAATAAAATAAAATAAGTCTATGCAAGTAGTAGGCAAAATATCTGTGACCAAGAATGTATATAAATAAAAGGGGAAAACACTCTTTAATTTTTCTCTTCTTTTATTTTTATAATACTGTAAATATTATATATAACCTATTAAAAATGCAAATCCAAAATAAAAATCAAGAAAATACATTAAATAAAATAAGTATACAAAATACATAGGTAAAAGACCTATAGGTATACCTACATATACCTCTACCGACTTATTTAAAATGAAAATAAACTCATAAAAATTAAATAAAAATACCCTCTCACTCACAAAAATACATTATAAATTTATAAAATAAAACAATAAAATCATAAAATAAAATAAACAAATTAAAAATAAAATACACGAAATACATGTAAATACATACATATATACACTATTAAAATAAAACCATAATAAAATACATCGACAAATTCAATAAAAATCATAAATAAATACTACATGAAATAATACACATTTTTTATTTTATAAGAAAATTCTAATAAAATCATTTACTATGTTAAATAAATAAATTTCTAATAAAATTTCCTATTTTGGCGTCTAGCGACCGACTTGGACCAATCATCGGCCGTCAATAGTTGACCGCTCGGTCAACTGCTCCCCCAGCCGCCCGATGTGACGTAGCCTGTCTTTCCACCCATCTTCTCCCATTTTTCCGGGACACCATCCATCAATCGAAGATGCTTCCTTCACAAGAATTGATCTCTGATCGTCACTGATACCCGCCGATTCTTTGGATCAATTTGATACTCATTGGATCATGTAATAATCGCCGGTCAATAAGGCTCCATGCCAATATTTATAAATAAGAAGCTCCGCTCTCTTCCTCAAATTTGGCCAATTTTAATCCAACCAAAAGCCTTGATCTCGTTCCTGGAACATTCCTCGTGACAGGGGGAGTGCTCTAGCACCTCGAATCGGCCAGAGGAAGGGCAATTTTGACGCGACGGAGCTCCGGCGTCCGTCCTGCTCCCTGGTGGCCCCCATGTATAAGAGCTGTCTTTTTATCGCTTTTAGTTAGGTTTTAATGCTAGGTTTTGATTCTAGTTGTTAGATTAGTCTTTAATTAATCCCTTTAGCTTAAAATCCAAAAGTCGAAGTTCGTCGGAGCTCCGCTCCGGCGACTTCTTCACCCTGATCCTGCCTGTGTCCGACCGCCACGTTCACCTCATTTCATACCCCACCGTTTTCTCCATCCATCGCACACATTTGCTCAACCCAGGATCCCTGGTCTTGGCGAATCGGAGCTCTACCTCCGCCGTTCGTCGGAGCTCCTTCGCCTCACTCCATTTCGCTGTAGAGCTTCAAAACCCCGGGTCGAGGAGGTAGCCCTCACTCCCCCGGTTCTTCCTATGCAGGTTAAAAGAGGAAAGAGGGCCATCTGGACTCGATTCAAGCTAGGAAGAGGTTCCTGGAGGTCTTGTTCTTCATCGACCTCGTCCGAGCCATTCCGACCTCCAGGAGCCATGATGAGACCATCAGTCGACGCGGAACGTCACCAACTACGTCCAGAGCATTTCAGATGCGCGGGAGACGCCCGGGCGAGCCAAAGCTTCACGATCGAAGCTCGCCGGGGGCGAGCTTCTTCCTTGTTCGTCCAGGCACCTCCAACGCCATTAGATCAAAGGAGTCGGCCCAGATCGAACCAGCGCCGTCAGATGAAGCACCGCATCAACCGTCCGATCAGCGAGGCTGATCTAATCTCAGCCGTCATCTGCGAACTGTCATCGACCGATGAGAGCGCGACGCGTGGCAAGTGGATGAAGGGCAGCCGTTGGATCGCGCGCCTATTAGGGGTAAATATCAGATACAAACCCCGCCTTTTTGTATTTAGGTTTAATTCTATAAATAAAAATCCCCATTGTAAATAAGTTGTAAAAATTGCAGAAGGACCCCTGATGTTTTTATATTTGCGTATTAGTCCCTCCACGCCTCACGTGCAGTACCCACGTGAGGCACGTGATATTTGCACTTAAACCCCGCCGGGGTTTATTAATTGTTTAAGGGCCCTGAAAATAAAAGTAAATGTTTATTTCTGTTGTAATTTTTGCATGGATGCCCCTGATAAATATTTTAATTGCAAAAATGCCTCTGCCAGGCCAAATATTTTTGTATGCTTTGTCCATTTATTTTGTGCTTGAGATTAACTTGAAAAATTTTGCAAAAATGGATATAAGCTTCTGTTAACATGCTCCTGCACGCCATATTTTTGGATTTCAATTTTGTTGTATTTTTGCATTTACTAAAATAAAAAACATGCCTTTTAGTTACTGTCTAACTTATAAAATTGCAAAAAAAATATTAAAAGACCTCGAAAAATTCCAAAAAAAAATCCCTAGTATGTATTTTGACCTATTTTAGTGTCAGGCCATTCATCCCTAAAAATCTCAAAAGAAAACCTTAAAAACTCAAAAATACCCAAAAACTTAAAAAAAAATATATAAAATCAAAGAAAACTCAGAAAAATGCAAACTCAATTCCTGTTGCTTCTACATTTTATTATCTTTATTTGAAAGTTAGTGTGGGAAAATTTTGAGGCTGTTTGCTTTTTTTAATTCCTATTTTTCTTATAACCAGACCCTATCTTCCTGTTGTCTCTTATTTTGCTATTTAAAAATACTAAAAATGTTTTGAAAAATGCCCAAAAATCACAAAAACAGTAGAAAAACTTGAAAATACCAAAAAAAGGCTTTATTTCTGAATTTTTGACCATTTTTTGTATATTTGTATAAATATTATAACTCCCCTATATATATTACCCTATAAAAAAAAGAAAACGATAAAAAAAGAAATGATGCATATCTATATATATATATATTTATATATCTATTAATATATGACATTCTAAAAGTAAACTATATAAAAAAAATATAAAAAAATATAAAAAAAGAATAAAAAAACCCATGAAAATATGCTTCATATAAGGATGACTCTGTGGTATATGCCCATCTTAGGCTTATGCATTTTTGTATTGCTCTCTGTGGTTCGACCTCTACATGCTTGTTCACTATACATTTTGTGGTAGAGTAATAAAGATTAATTCACATTTCTGGGCTTAATTCATTCATTCTTTTATTGTGGGTTAATTGCTGATTAACACCGGTATTCTGTGAGCGGTCGCCTCGGCGACAACTTATTTATATCATTCATGGTGACCCTTGTGGAATATCCTTGTTATCAGCCATCTGATAGATCTGCGCCACACGTAGGGACATTCCCTGACCGTCATATCAACCGTTGCAGAGGAGCAGAGCTGCACGATCACGTCCTGCCGGTAACTGACACTTGTCCCCTACGTGCTTCTCACGTGCATCCCCTGGGTATATTGCACTTTCTTTTCAACTTTTCTTTTAGTTTATATTTTAGTCTGTAAAATAAAATATACAGTTGGACAATTTTGTATTCCAGTATCTGTAGTTTTTCATATTTGCACTTTGGTCTCACCTGTGAGGACCCACATGCTTCGTCACGTGTTTATCTAGGTTATTTGCACTATGTTCCTAGAACTTCTTTCTTGTTATTGACTGAAGTTATATTTTCTATATTTGCAAATATGCCCCTGTGAATGTTGTTTTACGATAGGTGTGGATTTTGATGGAAAAATTGCAGAGTTAACCCCAGGTTTTTCTCGCGTGTTATTATTTGGTCCCAGGACTTATTTTATGTGCATTTTGGTCCCTGTGAGCTGTGTGTCTTGTTTTGAATCAAATAAATATGAAAAGTACTCCAAAAAATCTAAAAATTTTATACATAGCACCTGCTACTGTGTATGATTTTTAGTAATTTTTGTGACCAATTTTGATCTTATTTGATATTTTCTAAAATTCAAAAACCTTAAAAAGTGTCTCTGTTTACTTTGAAAAATTCATTAAAAATATAAAAATATCTTGAAAATTTCCAAAAAAATTCTTGGGCGTTTGTTTTTGTTTTTAATGTCTGTGTGATTTTGGTTCTTTTTCAGTTTATAAAACCACTAAAAAATAAAAAAAAACTAAAAATCTCATAAAACCATTAAAAATTCATAAAAATCAAAAAATGTGTTTTCTTTTTCTGTAGGTAGGTTTAATTTTTTTAGTTTCACATAAAATTACAGCTAGGGTTTGATAGGTATTTTAGACAATTTTAATTTGTCTTTAGATACTAGCTGTACATTTCCTACTATTTTTGGCTTTCTTGTGTTTTTAGAAAATCAATTAAAAATTAGAAAAACCTCATAAAATTCACAAAAAAATATTTGAATATTTTAAAAACATAAAAATATTTTTTGTTTCTGAATTTTTGAGCATTTTTGGACCATTAAATAATTGTTGGTGTGTGCCTTCCTCACTTTTTCTTTACTGATCTTATTAATTAAAATAATTAAAAAAATAAAAATTAAAAACCACCCAAAATTTCTTCATTCTTTTGTTTTATTACCTGACTAATTCGTAGACTTGTCATTCTGTGCTCCTTGTGTTCGACCCTGGTGGCTCTACCAAGTTAAATAATTAGCAGGACCACCTACCTTATTTTTATTGTTGATTGATCTTGTTGGTGGTCTCTCATTTTTCTTGTTGAGCCCAGTCTGAGTGATTGAGGTCGCAATGACCTTTGATATCACTTAACCTTAGTTGCTCGGGCCGCTCATCAACCGTCCCCTTTTGTCCCTGAAGGGGACAACAAGAGACCGTGAACTATTTTGTTGCATAAGGGACGTTTTTAGAGATTAAGAGGAGACGGTTACGACCGTCCTTGATACCATCTGACAGCAAAAAAAATGACTTGATTGGTGTTTATAACCTGCAAAATCACATAAATAATACAACACACCTATAAGACATCAAATTTCTTACTTAATACTTAACAACAAATTAGATTTCTAGTTCTACATATTTTAAATTACAAAAGCTTAACTTTTCAATATACTAGTAAAATATAATATACATATTCTACACCGCACGTAATCTGCCCTGATTCGTCACTTTCATCGCTCTCTTCACTTTCCTCATCATCACCGAGTTGTGCAGGTTCCACTGGTTGCTCGGCCTGACTTTGAAGAAGGCTAATATATGCCACGACATTTGCCATGTCCGTACGCATCTTAGTCATCTCTTCATCATGTTCGGACATCTTTGCCTTGACGTCGCGCGACTCCCTCTCCATGTCTCTCTCCCTCTGGCTCCCTTGCGACGAGGTCTGAGACCCACTTGCACCACCCATTCTGTACCATGTACGGATAGTTTCTCCATGTCCTCCGCAACGTATGTGTCCACTGTGTTCTGGAGCTATGGCTTAGAGGAAGGCTTCATTGGCAAATAAAGGGAGTGTGCTCGTCCCCATGTTGTCTAGTGAGGTGGTGGTGGAGAGCCTAATCATTTCTTCATGCATACATGGAAAGATATATTATTTAAAAAATTAATATAAGAAATTCTCAAGATTAATAATATAAATTACATACATGAATTGGTGTGTAGGCGTCATCAACCCACTACACTTCTCCTCCTACGTCTCTGCTCTTTGACCCTGCAAAAACCTCTATTTGGTCATTTCTCTATCGTTATCCCTCTAATAAAAAAATATAAATAAAATATTTTTCAATTTTTCTTCCAAAAATTAGTCGCATTTATAAATTTGTGGATGCTTACAAAGTCATCCTTCAACTCCTTTATGTTCTTTCTCCCCATCTTGTAGGTGGACCTATAACATTTGCAGTGGTTCGCAGTATTTTTTGTAGATATTACCTATTATTAAACAAAGTTAATACAAACATAACAATTAATTAGGAAAAATTTTACATACTGCAAATTCCTCACTGAACCAAGAATTAATCAAGTCCCTCCAATGTTCTGGTGTAACACCTGGTGGGATGTTCTGCACAAGCTGCTTATATGGAATCTGGGGGTTGTAATACTAATAACACGAAAAAATATCCTAAGTGTTCAAATTTTCCTTTAGGTATATATACAGATCTTGTTACCTTCGTCTTTATGCGTCCCTTACATCGACGCAACATCTCAGCCGCATGAGAAAGAATATGAGAATCGACGTTGGCATTTCGTTCTCATGTAAAAACAACCTTGTACATGACGAATAAAAAAGTTGAGTATATTAAAATAGTGCAAATAAAAATTCAACTGTAGAATACCTCCAAATCAGATAGTATGACATCCTTGACATCATAAGGAAGCTGTCGAAAGTCATGTGTCGTGATGGAGACACGTGCACGAGTAACCTGGCAAAGGTATATCTGAAACTCGGTAGCGTTCTCCCCAACTGCTTCTCCTCCAATGATAAAGAACATGTAATGTCTACCCGGATGCAAGAAGATCCAGGAACCTACACTGAGATGTCCCCCATCGTCTCTGAGATCCGCCAGTGCCAGCATTAGAAGATCCTTCCTATGGTTGCTGAGCGGGTTCGGGAACTTCCCGAATATGCCTAGGTCTAGGAGCCATATCTGCATTTCAATAGCATATCATTTAAAAAAATACATTTTGATCAATTACATGATAACAATTTTTTGAACATTAAATAAAAAATAACATTACCTCGCATTGCTAGTACTTATGCCGCTGTCTACTACAACATGAAAAAAATCATTTGAAATATTCCGGTATGCAACATCATTATCCAATGCATCTTCCTCTTCATTGACATAAAAGAAGTCTCTCGATGTTGTTCTAATGGGTATAGTCCACACTAGCGGAATTGTATGCTACATAGAAGACATGTTCGACCTGACTGGCAATCGCATATGGCTCTTTGTTTGTAACCGATCTGTTTGCTTTAAAGATAGAACTTCATTTTTATCTTTCTTGTAACCTGCTCCAACGCGACCCACATCTAATCAAATGCAATGAAATAGAACACACATTGCATCATGTGTAAAACCGATTTCTAGTATATTAATAATTTCACCATAGTATCCATCAATTTCAGATGAGAGTTCGACCTTCACTATCACTCCAGAAAGCTGTGTTGCTTTATTCTCATCAATTGACTTTTTTCGAAATCTGAATCCATTAACGATATAGCCAAAATGTGACACTATTATTGAGTATGGACTCCTATGGATAATATCAAGACTCATGCTCCATCGTTTATCTTTGGTAACTTTAAATAGTTTAATACTATCCTTGAATCATTTAAGAAAGTCTGATTTCTTAGTACTTTTCGACTGAAAATCTTCAAAAAAAGAATCAACCTCATCTAATTGCATCAAGATATATTAATGAATAAGGTCTCTCCCATAATCTGAAATACTTCACGGATACTCTTTAGAATAGCTCATCCATTTTGTTGAAATATCCAAAGTTTGTTTGGATCTTCAGTCCACAACTCGCCATCATTATTTCGTTCGAACCGATCGAATATGATATTCTTTCCATCATTCATATACATGTCACAAAATGTCATACATTCTTCACAAGAATACCCCTCGGCAATGCAACCTTCATGTGCAGCTTTATTAACCACCATATTTTTTAATTTCCTGATATATCATTCAATTGGATACATCTATTGATACTGTACAGGACCGCATATTTGAGCTTCACTAGCAATATTAACAATTATATGTATCATTATATCTAAAAATATAGGTAGAAAGAGACGATTCATCTTACATAAAGTGATATCAATATCTATCTCCAATCGAAACAACACTTTAGGATCTAAAGTCTTTGAACATAGGACTTTAAAAAATGGCTGAGTTTGATTAGTGGCTGCATAACATCAAGATGTATAACTCCCCTGATGGCAAACAAGGAATGAATTTGCTTCAATACATGGCAATCATGACTTTTTAATGATGATATCTTTCTTTCCCCCAGATTTATACATCTGTTTATTTGTGATGAGAATCCATCCGATGCTCTAATTGATTTAATAAAATTGAGTATCTTATCTTTGTCATCACTGGATAATGTATAAATCGCTTCAGGAATTGTTACTCTAGAATTATCTGACTCTATCGGATATAGTTCGGGCCGGATACCCAACTGTATCAGATCACGTCTAGCTCGCAAACTATCTTTTGCAGTACTAGAAATATTTAAAATTCCAAGAATATTTTTCATAACATTATTCTCTATATGCATCACATTTAAGTTATGACAGACCTGTAAAGTATGTCGTAGGGTAGTTCTCGAAAAAATATACTTTATTTACATTTAATTGACCTAGAGAGAAGTTACCCAACTTTTCTTGTTCTGTCCACACCGTGCTACCAGATCATATATTCAAACTTATCTGGCATCCAAATGACTGCCCATCAAAATTGTAATTATTTTCACTTTTCAACCATCTATGATGTATAGGTAAGAAATGACGATGGCTCAAATAACAATGTTTCATACTCGCAGTTAGCCATGTCGATTGTGTTTTATCCATACAAACTGGACATACGAGTTTACCTTTCGTACTCCAACCCGATAAATTAACGTATGCCAGAAAATCATTAACTATCCATAATAAAGAAGCAGGCATTGTAAAGACTCTTTCTTTACCGTGTCATACGTTCTCACTCCAGAATTTCACAAAATCTTTAGTTTATCAATCAACGATTGCATATAAGTGTCTATCGCATTACCTAGTCCTTTTGAACCGGGTATCATAACAACATCATCATCAAAGAAGATGCCATCGACATTCAGGGTGGTAGATTAAATGTAACAAGTATTACATGCCAAATAGAGTTACTTATACTCATATTTCCGAATGGATTAAAACCGTCAAAAATGAGACCTAATCTTACATTTCTTACTTTTTCAGAGAATGATGAATATCTTTCATCGAATTTCGTCCACTCCTCGGTACCTGATGGATGTTGCATAACACCAGTTATATCTTTTTTTAATATTACTGTGCCATATCAGCTTTCTAGTTGTTCTTTCAAATGAATATAATCGCTGTAATCGGGGAATCAAAGGAAAGAACCGTAAAATCTTCTCTGATTTTTTCCTCTTCGAATCATGACTCGTAGTTTTATATCTGCTAGTTTTACAGTTAAGATATGTATCTAAATTTGAATATTCCTTCCAATATAAAATGTAATAGTTTGGACATGCATCAATTTTCTCGTAATTTAGTCCAAGTGAGCGGAATCTTGACTTAACGTCCTTCCAATCTTTTGGAAAACCTTCAGGATTATTTAATAATGTCCTGATTAAGTGCAAGACATCAGTCATCATAACCGTTGTACATTGATTCTTCACTTTTATCTTAAACAACTTCAAAAGAAAAAGTAAATGAGACATTTTGATTCCTGAACATATATGATTTTATGCATCTTTTATCTTTTCATGTAAAGTATCCTGAAGCGATTCCATCCTTTCATCAGTGTTATGCCCTCGAATATTGTCTAATATCTCAAACATACCACTATAGTCATCTGTTTCAGATAATTCTCTTTCATTATCAACTAAGGCATTATTGACTTCTGCAAATATGACAACTTCATCATGATACGTTCAATTCGTATAATGAAGCCAAAAACCATTTAATATCAGATGCTCATAAACTATGGTTCGATTTTGACTCAGAGTGTTCTTGCATCTAATGTAAAGACAATGGATCCTATCTCCTTTACCTCCTACAATATGATAGAGTGACTCACAACGAAATGCACAATCTAAGAACTCGATAACACCTTTATATGCCCATCGAACCTTTTATTCATCCAACTTTTATCCATTTTCTTAAGGTAAAGGTCCAAAGATAATAACAATGTTAATATTTGTGATGAATCTCTTGTACATTATCTTTCCTATACTATAAAAGTTTTAATTACAACATCATATTTAATCTTGTGCATTATCCAAAGATAACAACAAGGTCAAAAAGTAAACATAGTTAAAAAAGCATATTTCAAGTAATAATGTATTACATTATTAGTCCTAAAGACTAAGCTATTAGTCCTAAAGAATAATGTATTACATTATTTTCATTAATCCTAAAGACTAAGCTATTTATTTAAAAGATTAAACATAGTTAAAAACAAGTATATTTCAAGTAATAATGTACTACAAGAAAAATAGTTGGAAAAAAATTCAAAAACGAAGAAGAGGACTCTGGATGTCGTCAAATGAGAGTCGAGAAAGAACCCGACAATGTCGATGGAGGCTTCAGAAGGGAGGAGGAGCTCGGGTGGCGGCGGTAGGGGAGGAGGAGGCCGGGGGCGACGTGTATGAGAAGTTTTGAGAGGAATGAAGGAAGGACTCGAACCGAGAGGGATATAAGACAATCAGAGACGGTCGTATGACCTTCCCCTATAATAATGATCGAGGACGATTATAAGTGAACCGTCCCCTTTGGGTACAAATATTTCTATACATCCTGCCAGTACAGACACATCAGCAACGGTTAGGCAACCGTCTCTTATACCAATTTAAAAGGGACGGTCGCAACCATCTCCTAAAGATAGGAGGTATAAGCGATGTCAACAGTGACGTATCAGGGACGGTTGAGACCGTCCCCTAACGTCCCCGTGTACAGAAGAAATAAACAAAAGTTATACTCGTAAGGGACGGCTATGTAACTGTCGCCAGCGAGTCTATCGTCCGAGATGATCAACAGCGATCATCCCTTGTGCTTACCAGAGGGGACGGCTGTTCTTCGATCATCTCCTCTGAATCTATAGGATATGGTTGTTTTACGACTATCCCCAGTGAGCGTCCCAAAAGATTGACAAGTTTGTAGTGCATGAAGGTTTTCCCAGAGATGTTGGCAACCGCTTCAAGAAGCATTCGATCATCTTCTCCATGTCGATGCTGAAGATGAAGGTGGAAGGAACATATGTTGTCATCATCCGAATGCCTCCATCGAGGAAAGAGGAACCTCCTTTTGGTCGTGTCGACGGTGAAAATGGGGATGAAGTTGGCAATGAGTTTG
Organism: Ottelia alismoides; assembly: GCA_037367405.1. Classification (NCBI taxonomy): domain Eukaryota; kingdom Viridiplantae; phylum Streptophyta; class Magnoliopsida; order Alismatales; family Hydrocharitaceae; genus Ottelia; species Ottelia alismoides. Next base: position 841,077 of record JAZKJV010010672.1, on the reverse strand, counting down.
ACGATACTTGTGATGACGACGGAGACGTTTCTTGTGATGTACACCCGTCGAAGATGAGCGACAACGGAGATAAGACAATTTCGACATCCTCCTCTTCATCCTGATTTTTTGTGTGTGTAAGATTTTGAAATTTGAATAGAGAGATTAAGAGAGAAATTAATGATATATTTTAGGTGGTTACATACTATATTATAGATAATGCGTAATGACCGAAATAGGTTTTTTTGATTAAATAATATTATAAAAATATCATTTATGATAACCGTCTGATTAATTATGAATTAATGGGATCGTTGGCCTTCCTACGGGATGGAAGGACCATGTCCCATTTCAAAGATATCATATATATATATATATATATATATTTGTAGGAGTGATCCTATGAGAGTCAAAATCTGTGAGAGCATGCATTGCATTCTGGACCACATGATCCAACCAGGAGAGATAAAATAGAATCATGTGATCCAGAATGCAGGCTCTCAAGATCTCACATTTTTTTCTCCCATAGGATCAGTCATATATATATATATATACATACATACACACACACATATATGGGAAAATGAGGCAGGCCCCTAGGGCAAACTAATTTAGCTCCCCCGCTCCATTTTTTCCAATTTTTTATTATTTTGAAAAATGTTTTCATGAAAATTTATCACTATATCCCGATATTATGTCATTCAAATTTCGTGAGACGGGAGACTCGTACATCCTCCATCCATATAGTCATTTTTAACGACCACAGAATAGTTGAAATCGACCCTATCCGGATGGAGGCTCTGTTTCACACAAAATTTGAATGATATAATATAGTGATATATTTATGAAAATCCATGAAAGTATTTTAAGAAAAATAAAAAATACACATACACACATGCAGACGCACACACACACACACAAACACACATGCTCTCTCTCTCTCTCTCACACACACACACACACACATAAATATATAGAGGGTCGATCATGTGAGATTGGCTTTTGTGCGATCGGATGGAGGCTATAGGAGTCTCTGTTTCACACAAAATTTGAATGATATAATATAGTGACATATTTATGAAAATCCATGAAAGTATTTTAAAAAAATAAAAATACACATACACACATGCACATGCACACGCACACACAAACACACATGCTCTCTCTCTCTCTCTCAGACACATAAATATATAGAGGGTCGATTATGTGAGATTGGCTTTTGTGGGATGGTGAGATGGGAAATCTCAACCTTTCATTTTACCACCGTTCACGACATGAAACTTGGGGGATTTAGATAACCATATATCAACATGGTGTCATTCAAAATTCAACTCAATCCGATACTTTTATCTCCTCCATCATGATTGTCTTGCTGAAATTGACCCCCATCAGATGGACATGTTAGGGGTGTTTTATTTACACGAAATTTGAAAGACACGTTCCACGCATTATTTTATCTAAATCTTCCTATGTTTCATACCAGGAAAGATGGTAAAATGAGCGGTTGAGATTTCCGATCTCACCATCTCACAAAAACCCCATCTCACAAGATCGACCATATATATTTATATGGGTTTGATGGGGCTGTACCACCCTATTTTTGGGTAAATTTGTTTATTTTTTTGAAAAATATCGTCATGTCTATTCGCCCTATATCCCTCCTATATGCCATTCGATCTTCATCAAAATCAGAGACTCCTACAACCTCTATCCAGACATGGTCGATTTAAAAAATCCTGCGATCATTAAAAAAGGGATAATTACACCCATAACCCTGAGTAATTTTGCAATCTCAATCATAACCCTGCATAATCGCGAATTACACGAGAAACCTTGAGTAGTCACTCCGTCTCACACTCACAACCCTCCGTTAGTTTAATATATTAACTCAACTACATGAATGAGTTAATCTAACTCATTCTCAATCCAACGGTTAGGAAATAAAGAAAAAAACCCATCTCCCTTCAACCTCCATCCACCTTCCTCAGCAAACCGGAGGAGCAACGAACTGGAGAAGGGAGGCTACAGGATGATGTGCTGCGAGCTTCGAACAGGGAGTGTGTTCGGGTAGGGCTGCAGGCTTCGAGCATGCCGGGGACAAAGCTCGGCCCTTCGAGCATGGGAGCTGAGGGAGGCTCGAGGAGGAGCTAGACGTGAGAATCCTTGGCGAAGCATACAGGTGGGTTGCCGAGGTTCTGTAGGGACGTTGCAGATTTCGACCGAGGGGGAGGGTTGTTGTAGAGGTTGCGGGTGTCGACAGAGGCGATTCCGCAGGAAGGGGGTGCTTGGCGCGATGGGGGGGAGGGGGGGGGCTTCAAGCTCGACAAGGGGTAGGGGGATCTAGCAGGGGAGGAGCAGCTCGACAGGGGTATCGGGCGGCTGTGGGTAGGGCTTCCTGGAGGGAGCTCGAGGGGGGAGGGCGCGGGCGGGGGAGTGGGTAATTTCCAGGCAACGGGTGAGGATGGGGGGCTTCCAGACGACGGCGGCGGGAGGGGGTGAGCAGGCGTCGGGGGCGAGGAGGGAAGGGGAGTACGGGAAGGGGGGTGTCCAGGCGACCAGGGGAGGAGGGGGTGGGGGGCTCCAGGTGAGCAGGGTGATGGGTGGAGGGCAACGGCAGGGTGCGGAAGAAGAAAACAAAACAGAGGAAGTTCCCCTGTGAACAGGGGAACTTAATGCATTTGTTTAGCTGGTGCAAATTTGGAATTAATTGGTTGAAAAAAGATTGTCAGAAAATTTAATAAAAATCACCATCGCATTCGTAGCATATGATTTATCCGTGAAAGTACAAATATTCTTATGATTTGAAGCATGAATGGAGATGGATTTAGGAGAGAGGAAGCATCCTTGACAGTGGGAGAGGTCCGAGCAGCTGGGGACCTTGGCAGGGCGGGGAGGTAGTCGAGCAGATCCGCGCAGGGGGGAGGGGCACTGAGGGGGCATGTTATTGTTATTGCAAATATGAATGAGCTCTTGCATTTTACCTATGGAGCTATCTTGTGTACGTATGAATCTTGCAGTTCCGTATCACCCTCCTTATATAGCATCCAAGAAGCTTATGGAAACGATGACAGTAGACAGATGTTCTGTGTTTAATTTCTTCTCTGATCATATCTTTTTGACCAGATGAGGTTTGGTGGTATTTGTCAATGTTCTATAACCGCAGGCAGCATGCAGACGAGAGGAACGATGGCTTCGAGTGTACGCGTTGTTGGGTTTGTTGATGGCATTTGACTGGAGGGCAACAACAGGATAAGTATAAACTGAGGGGGGAGGGGCGCTGAGGGGGGAGGGGCGCTGAGGGGGCATGGGTGCTGAGGGGCTTGACCAGGAGGGGGGCTCCGTAGCAGATCCGCGAGGGTACGGGGCAGCGAACCATGAGGGATTTTGGCGCGATCGGGTGAGGCTTCGAGCTCGACGGGGAAGGGGGTGGCAAGTTATTGCAAATAAGAATCATATTTGAGGGCAATTTTGAGTTTTTCTATCGGAAGCCGTCAATTATAACAGACATCTTAAACGGAGTATAACACAGGGTTATCTCATGTAAGAGTTATGCATTACTCGGGGTTTCTCCTGTAATTCGCGATTATGCAGGGTTATGATTGAGATTGCAAAATTACTCAGGGTTATGGGTGTAATTATCCCTTAAAAAATGATGTATGGATGGAGGCCGTAGGAGTCTCTATTTCTCACGAAATTCGAATGACATATAGGAGGGATTAGGGATTAATTTACATGGTGATATTTTTCCAAAAAAATAAAAAAATTTTACGAAAAATGGGGTGGGGCAACCCCATTTTCCTTATATATATATTGAGAGAGAGAGAGGAGCGATCCTATGAGAGCCAAAATATGTGAGAGCATGAGGGCATGCATTCTTGACCAGATGATCCAAACAGGAGAGAGAAAACAGAATCATGTGGTCCAGAATGCATGCTCTCACATTTATATGGAATATAAAGTATGCAGCAGGGTGCATGCAAGTTTACATGCATCGGTATCACACTCATCCACTTTTTTATACTTTTTTGTAATGAAATCCTTGAGTATTTAGATTACAATATATCAGCATTGCGTTATTCCAGATTCAACTAAATTCGAAACTTATTTACCTTCATCAAGACCATCAAATTTTAACAGTCTTAAAATTGATGAAATGGACACACTCTACATGGACATGTTTAGGAATAATTGTTTTATACGAAATTTTAAACATGTATTTTGCTTATCATTCTAAGTAGATTCCCCAATACTTCATATTGAAAAAGTTAAAAATTGAACGTACGTTTGTGACGCGGATACATGTAGTAAACTTGCTTGCAACTTCTAGATACTACCTATTCCCTGTATAAACAAATTATTATATGCCCATTTTGTTGACGTGAATGACCTCAACAGCATGCATCTTGTATTCACATTTTTTTATTGGATTTATGAATCCACTGGAGACATCTGCATGGAGATTCTACATAAATCCGGTCAGGATTAGAGTTATTTATTCGTCCTCTTTACTACTACCCTATGGTCATATTATAAATAGATCGACAATTGCTTGAGACATGGCCAATTTAAACTTGTAAATCATGCATCATGTCGGTCTTTTGTATTTTGCGAAATTGGACTCCAATGCCAGCCTTATTCTCACTGCAATTACACTTACTTGTGGTTATAGAAATAACCAGTGTGCGAGTTATAAGTTTCTATCATTTACATAACAGAATATGCAAGTGAAAACGACTGCTGCTCCATTCTTTCTTTCTCATGTTCTTTATCCTCTCGAAGCTTTCGAAGAGGGATAATTCGGTAGAATAAAATCTCCATTTTAAGAAAGTTCTACGTGCACTTCCGCGATCTTTAAATCTAACTATGTTTTCTCTTTATGTTGAAAGCTGTTGAAGTGTTTTTTACTTTTTCTATTTCAAGTAGTTTACAGGTTTTTTGCATTACCTTTTTTTTGGTTATCTGATCTTCTATATTCACTAAATAGATTTACAACTTGATGGATATGTTTACTGCATATATAACCACTGATATTATATAAGCATTGGAGTACGCCTACCAACTTAAGGATCTCTTTTTTATTATTTTTTAAATAGTAGGCACGGCAATTTCATGGATCCGGAGCATTCCTCTAAAGATTTGAACCGAGCTTCTTTAACGTGTAGGCACACTGTACTACCACCAGACCACTCCTTCAATTCCTATCAACTATTTGCACAAGTAATATATTAATCATATTAAATTAATGGAGAATTACAAAGAAATTGTTGGGAGATAGGCAACAAGTTGCGCCGCCAATCCCTTTTGAATGGCAAATCCAATTCTTCAATGGTAGAATTCCTATTTCCCATGAATTTATTCATACTAAAATGAAAAAGCAATGTTACATAAAATTAGGCCATGCATCACATCAATGGCGTTTAGATCATTAAATACAAAGTTATCCGATGATTAATATACTATATTATTATATGCCAAAAAAATATCCAATGATTGATATATCTATATAATTATATAGATTTTTTTTAAAATAATGAGAAGCACACCATCTAATCCAATAGATTTACATTCAACTGTAGAAATTAAATAAAGTTATATATTATTATTTGTTTTAAAATCTCCACTCCAATCATTTTCCTTTTTCACCTCTAATTACATGTCAATCAATCATTTTTTTATTTATTAGTTTGGAGTAGAAAAATAACGTAGCTTCCAAATATATATTGAAAATTGAAAAAACGGAGAAATGATTCCCTTCCATCATCAAGATCTCCATGGCCGCTAGCGCCAGCCCAAGGCTCATCTTAGAAGCTTACTGTAGGGCTCCATCCTCTCCTCTGAAGAGGCAAACTATCGAGCCACCAAGAAGCGATGCTGCTCACTCATAAGTCGCACAAAAGGATCCAATGTCATCATGCCTGCTTTTAAGGCTCGTTCAACAACCATGGTTAACAAGGATGTTCTACGACTTGTTTGTGTTGAGGACGATGGTGAATATATTAGGTCCTTCAAAAGAATTCCCCATAACAGAGAGAGAATGATCTATCACTTGATGAGAAAAATCGTCAAGATTTGTCTCTTTAACATGCATCAAGATGTAAAGTAGTTAACATAAGAAATAAACTTATAAGTGTAAAAAAAATGGAGTTGTAAAATAAATACATATGCTATCTTCTAAGACGATGTTGTAAAAATAAACATTAAGCTCTAAACAAAATATAGTTCTAAAATATAATACATAATAAAAAATCACTAAGTTGTATATAATCATGTAGTTATAACATAAAATTATTCATATGCAGTTGTAAAATATATCTAAACAATCGTGATAAACATAATTTTCATTACATGTTTATGATCTTTTATAAAATGACATGCTTTGTATTATATATTTTGCAAATACGTAAATATGGGAAACATAACGCTAGGGAATTATTTTATGTGATAAATGATGATGAGAATAAAAAGTAAACGATTTAGATCGCATACTTCTCAATTTATAACGAGCTCTGTGCTCATTGGAAATGATATATATATAATGTTATTTTATAGGATTTATGTCAATTTTTTTACATGACATTATTTACTACATATATCTTTTCTGGATTTTACAACCACTATAACATGTATGCTTATTTTAGTATTTTCTTCTATTTTTAGAATAATTACAACTGATTGTAGAATAAACATAAATAATTTTCATAATTTATCACAGACATGAGAAAATGAATAAGTATTCATGAGCACACATAACAATGTGTTCCCATAGTTATAAACACATAATTTACTATTAACCTATAAATAAAATATATTGATCTTTATTGATATTATAAATTTAATAGTGTGTTAAAAGTTTAGATAATTTTAAGTAAATCAACCTGTGTTGTAAAAGACTGACTGAACCAACCAATCGATCTAGGAACCATATTGGAACATGTTGGTTCATCCAATTCCATGAAAATTCTATTAAAACTTTTACCACGAGAGTACCAGATTTACCTCTCTACACCTTCGACAAACTTGGTCTAAATGAGCTAAACAAGAATCAAATGAACTACCATGGATCGAGAAATCCTCCATGAAGACTTGCAGGAAATCCTCAACCATTCTGGCAAACACGACAATCATGCATTTTGAAAAGTACATGGGGCATTGCATGGTCCATAAGACATGCGTCTAAAAGCGTATGTGCCAAAGAGACATGTAAAAGTGGTCTTTTTTTGGTCCTCAGGGGTGATGGCTACTTGATTGTAGCCAGGGTACCTATCAAGAAAATAAAAGAACTCTTTCTCTTCTGATCTCTCCAAAATATGATCAATAAAAGGTAGAGGAAAGTAATCTTTCTTAGTTGCAACATTCAGGTGCCTGTAATCGACACAGACCCGCCACGATGTGGGTACTCATGTCACAATTTCAACTCCCTCCTCATTGGTTACCATCTAAATTTCCGACTTCGTCGGGACAACATGTAAAGGCGTCACCCATTTGGATTTGGTAAATAAAACCCGCTCCACGCCATTTCTCCATCTCTTTCTTAACTACTTCCCGTAGAGCCGGATTAAGTCTCATGTGGAACTCACGAGAAGGTCTAGCATTATCCTCAACAAAAATATGGTGTGAATAGAGTGCGGGGTTTATACCCATGAGATTTGACATAATCCATCTTATAGCCTTACGGTTCTTTTCTAATACCTCTAACAACCTAGTCTCCTGATCTACAATCAGCTTAGAAGTAATGATGACATGAAACTTATTCTTTGGTCTAGTAAGGAAGAAATACCTTAGAGTAGGAGGTAGTGGCTTCAACTTCGACAAGGATGAATCATCAGGTGCATTAGGTTGAATTACACTGAATCTAGATCTGTGCTGCTTAGTAGAGATGATTTGTCTATAATGTTGTCCACCAATTGAACTGAAAAAAAAAGAGCCTTATTGCCAAAGATGATAATTTAACCAAAGCTGCAACCATCATCTACTTCCCTTGATTTTTCCAAAGGAGGAGGAATCGATAAGTCCAAAGGTACTTCTATGTCATTTAGATTATAGGGGGATGCATTATTCAAGAACTCTGGCAATGTGTCAATAATTGCTATGTGTATGTTGTCCTATCCAGATGAGAGGGTCTCGCTTACTGTTGGGTTATGTGCCCAAATCCTAACTGTGTTAACCACATCACAGTCTGCATCTGAAAGGGAAGAGAAATCTGTGTTGGATTCTGAATTAGGTCTCTGCCATTTCATCTGCTTCATCTGTAATTCTACTTCTCCGCCTGGAGAATGGAATTCACGGAGAGATGATGAAATTCCATTCTCCCCAATCACTAGAGATGATCTGTGATCGTAAAGAAGGGCCACCCAAGGATGATCTTTGAATCTCTCTAGTGATTGGAGATATCCATATTAAGCATAGTAAAGTCAACTCTATAGTCTTGTCCCACAATCGAGATAATGACATTCTTGACCTCACCCTTTTCCTTTTTCATTGATTTGCAAGTTAAAGTAACACTATAGATTTATGTAAAGGCCCCAACTTTAGTTTCTCGTATAAAGAAATGGGTAATAATTTAATCGGAGAGCCACTATCTAGGAGAATGCATGCAAATGCTATGTCATCAATACGACTCACCACTAATGTGCACCCAAATCTCTTTTCTTCTATGGCAATTTCTAGTTCTTGAAATAAAATGTGGTGGCAACCAACAAGACATGAGTCTTGATATAGCTGTCCGGTTTCTTCCGGCTAACTTTGTTAGGTGTGCATCTCACCTTCAAGTACTTTTTGAATGCAGGATGATTGGCCACATATTCATCAAATGGCACTTTAACACATGATATTTTCTCTACAAAATCATTCCATGTGAGGATCATCTTTCTGAATCTTATTAATGTTGTGCTTTCCAGCTATAAGAGCACAGGGGAAAGGAATAGGAAAAGAATGATGTGAAGATTAACACTTGTACTTAGAAACATGCTCTTTATTATTTAAAGAAAATGAGTTCTTTACACTTGAATCTTTTATTACTAGAATAACAACTGAATTATCTACAATAGGATGGGGAATGCCTACTGAATGTACATTCTCCTTATCTGATGTGTGCTGCTCCACTCTTGTATTCCTCCTTTATTTCTTCTTGGAAATATCTTCTTCAGTTGATCTCTCGGATTAAGCCTTTCTTCATCCTCCTCAGAAGTCTCCTCAGGTTCAGCTTCAATGTCTGTCCTTTACATGTCCCTAGCCCGATCAGGTACGACTACGGTCCGTCCGCTCCTGAGGGACATATGGTTGACATAATCAAACGGGGAGATCACATGCTTAGATTTAAGAGAAACTGAGTAGTATACTCGATATAACTATTGTTGTTGAGACATGTTCATGCTATTGGGATTAGCATGATCCTAGGAGGGAATGGATGTAGTAGGGACGGTGCATCCATCATGTAAATGGGATAGACAGTTTGAATATACCCTCAAATTATGTACTTTATTCTTGCAGGAATGCAAATACTCTAAGATCTATCATTGAAAATATGTTGGACCTGAAGATGAATGTTGTGGCTGTGAAGAAGATGAAGGAAAGGATGAACGTGAAGAATGGACTTGATAGCCATAAGAATGCTGTTGTTGGATATGTTGCTGAACTGGCGAGCCCTACTAGCCCGCCTGGTACGCCTATTGGCAGCCGTTTCATGTTGTTGTCTTTGCGCCTTATGAGGAGCGGATCGAGATCTCTACGGTGCGGGAAGAGTTGTACGAATAAATGATGTGTTATAAAGTCTGGGGATGCTAGTATGAAAAGCGGTCCCCAGAACTCCACTGTCTAGTAGGGTCATGTGTGTACGACACACCATTTACCTCCCACATTTGAGAAGGATTCTTAATACTATTTCTACAGATGGTGGTTGATGCTGACAATAATGGGCTAAAGGCTGGTCTTCTACCCATGATTGTGGTGGCCAAAACATCTGCTACTCCTGAATATGATGAACACGGTAAATTGGAGTAGTAGATGCAGTCACGACAGGTACCCTCATCTTAGATACATCCTCAGAAAGCTTATATAATGAACCTACGATTCTCATTCTTTATTCTTTTATTTTATCTCTTCTTTTAGCAAAAACATCTATAAATGTTAGTAAATACAATAACTTAGCATTTTGCATGCCCTTGTTAATAATACATAATTAACACCTAATTTGTGTAAAATAAAAGAATAAAGAGAAAAAATGAATGATGTATTTATAATAAATACAGAGCGACCCAAACCCCATGAGATGATCAAGCCATGACCTGATCGCAAAATAAAATAAGTAGAGAGAGATAAAGGTTCATTATGTACTATACATATCACCTATAATTGTATATAATATGTATCTACTTTTTTTACAAAATAAAGTTATTCTATTCTTTACACCCTTGTATATAACATTAGAAATAATATAAAAATAAAATAAAAATCAGAAACATAAAATAAAAATACGAATAAAATAATCAAGTCTTTGTACAAAATACACATATACGTACTACATTCATTGTTTATTTTATACCTTTAAATAATTTATAAAAATAAAATAAAATTATTTTATAGTCCTAAAATCATGTTGTAAATAAATAAAATATAAAATGAAAGTATTTTTGTAAAAATAATATAATGAAAATACTTGTACATGATACATAGTGTTATTATACTCGTATATAACACTATATATAGTATGTACATTATTTTATTTTTCATAAAAATAATTGAAAATCACAGAAAAATAGTTTATGAAATAATAATTTTTTTTGATTTTATACAATTTTTATTTTAAAATCATTAACTATTTTTATCCTATTTTATTTTATTTTTGGAAATCCTAAATTATGATTGGTCCACGTTGGACCATTGACCCCGATCAACTATCTTTTCTAGACCGGGTTGAGTTGCATTAATCTTGGCAGGGCCTTTTCTCCAATTTTTCACGCCTGAACCAGACCACCTCTTCCCTTGATTTTTCACTTGATTGCAGCCCCGACTTCCATGATCCCCATGTATGCGTAAGCGCATCCGGATCTGTTGGAAATGCGAGCCCACGGCGAGCCATTATGCAATAAATGTTATTGCACATATCATTCCCTGATCTGAAATGAAGAATGAATAATTTGTATAATAGGTCCCTTAGTACAATTAGGGTTATGTACCATGGCCTTCTTAATAAACATACAGCTGTTGATTCAACTATTGAATCATAGAGGCTGGTGCTTGGATGAATATCTAAAGGGTTAGATTGAGGACTCATCAAGCACCATCAAATGATTATTAAGAGATGATCTCCAGCCTGAGTAGGAAATGGCAATCCTTATCTCTGAAGGCTGATATCTGGTCGACCTCTTGATGCAGGTCCTCTGCATAGGAATAGAGATTCGGAGGTGTCAGATTAGTTAGGTCAAAGAGTTGACTTAACGAGATCAAGATAACCAAAGTCCTATATCGTATGTTGTCATGATATAGGCACGCATCCTCTGACCGGAGACAGATATGTTACTATATGTCTGAGTGTGTACATTTGGCAGACCAATAGGTTGATGACCTAATCAAGGTCTATACACCGGTGCGCTGGTGTGCATATAAGGGCATAAGAGTAGTACGATCTCTCAAAGGGATCATACATGTTCAGTTACTGAACCGGAAGACAGGAGCTCACTCATGAGATATTGGGAAGAATCAAATTCTATGCGCATGGTCGTCTCGCTTTGGAAGCTTGACTGAAATTGTAGGTTTGATATATACTTTTAGTATATGATCGAGACCTAGGTATAGCATACGCTTTTGGAAAGTGTATGATTGATACCAACTCCCAATGATCGAATGAGAAACTTACTGATAAAACCATGAAGTAGACAGTATAAAGTTGATCCAATACTTCGGGTTCAGTCTGAGTCTTCCAGTATGCAGGATGTACAGGTATTGGGAATACCTGAGTGTGATTTGATCGTAAATGATTGTATAACCATAACGCTTCCATTCCTAGGGAGTGATGAAACGGGTCTAGATTTTAGTGACTCCTCTCAGTAGAGAAGTGATCTGATCTTGGTCCAAGTGTTGGACATTGATCTGAATATGATTCAGATACAATGAGAAGATTAGATTTACGGTCTTGATTTAATCAAGCATCTGTGGGAGGCCCACGATCTGGATTTGAGATATGATCTCAATATCCATGTCACTATACGTGGAACAATACAATCGCCCTATCCTTATCTCCAAGTATCTGAGGAGAGATTGCATTATTCTTGAATGGTTCGAGAATAATTCCATAAGATCTAAGCAATGAAGTAATGATGATTAATGTGATTTAATCATATTGATGTGTAAAGAAATTATCCAATGTAATTAAATGTGATTTAATTATTATGGATAAGAATAATGTGGATAGAAATATCCAATTATTCATAATATATTATAAATGTGATTTATAATGTATAGAGAGAGCTAATTATAATTTATATGTGTTGATTAATTGTTATGTGTATTGGATACACATTGTCTAATTAATTAACAATGTAAATTATATGTTGTTTTGGGTTGTGAATATGACTCACAATTTTTCCATGGCAAGATTGCAATATTCTCAAATATAATTGTGAATTATTTTTGAAGAATAAAACCCAACAAATTTGTTGCAAATAAATAAAGGAGATTTCCATGGAGATATGCAATCTCATGAATTATCATGAGGTTGCCCTCCCCATGGAAATAAGTGGGCGGCACACCATTCCAAATAGGAATGTGTGGCCGTCCACATGGAAGGTGCATGGAGATGAAATCTCCATGCACAATCTCTCCTTATTTATTGGGTTTGATTTAGGATTAATTTATATTTGATTTTATCAAATATATTTTAACCTAAATTTGTTGGTTTTGCCAACAACAATCTTGACCATTGGATTGACATGAATCAATCTCATCCATTGATTTTATATGTCACATGGATTGAGATCCATGGATCCCAAAACCCTATAAATAGAGAGGCATACCATGCTCTCTCTTGATATGAATATTGTAGCTATCTCTCTCTCTCTCTCTCTCTCTCTCTCTCTCTTTCTTGGTACACGTCTACCCTCTCTCCCTCTAATTGGTGGCCGACCACCAAACCCTAGAGGAGAGAATTGTCGTCGCCTTCGCCACCGCGCCGCCGCTTCGACGTTCTTCGGTTCTCCGTCTTCTTGGAGAGTTCCTCTCACGAAGGAGATGTTTGATCTCGTGCGACGAGATCAGGAGCAACCACGCTTGGATCAACTTCTTGGATTGCGAGGACAATGTGGTTCATCCCCACGCTCGCAAGCAGTCTCGTCGACGATCGGACTTGAGACAGGAGGTATCTTCTTTTAGAGACTTGATCAACCACGCTTCAAGAGGTATTGCATTATACTTGTTATGGTTATAGATGAAACGATCTGAGAATGGTTCTCGGATCATGTGGTTTCATCGAATAAAAATTTTTAAATTCCGCTGCACCGAACAACTAGTGTGACTAGTCGTTCTTCGTCGTATCCGATACGACGATCACGCTTCCGTGATGCACTTGAGGATAATTTCCATATCCTTCAGGATCTTCCTAGGGTTCCGCGATATGCTTGGATATTCTAGGATGCATAAGCAGCCTATAAAACATCTCATTCCGCCTCCCCAGCTCTGGAGCTCGTCCCTCGAACCACCACAGACCCTGAGACACCTTCCTTAGAGTGATAGATATCGTAGGAAAGTCATAGGACTGTCAGGAGGCACCTGGAGACTCGTAGCTCACAACGTGGCCGGAGCTCCACAGCGTGAAGCTTCCCTACGAGATGCAGCTCGGTTGAGGCCAAGATCTTGTCCCCCACCTTCTTTTGAATCTTAGTAATCCATCTAAACCTTAAGGTATCTATCTTATCCCCCACATTTCCCTGTTTCATTCATAGTACCATTTCATCGTTGCCGTACGATTTTGAGCTCCGACGAGCTAGTAAGAGTATCACCAACCATCCTAATATATTATGATCGACCCCCTTGCTCTCCCTGTACCTTCTTATGTAGTCTATCACTCTAAGGCTCGAATATCTGGTCGAGATTAAGTCGGGTCTCCATCCCTCGCTTTCGCTACAGACCCAAAGCACTAAACCCTATCGCTTCTCTTATTTCCAACTACAATAAACCAGACCGAAACATCTCCCCGAGTAACCTCTAACATTTGCAGGCACAATCGCATGCTAGGAGTCCACTTTGGGTTTCCAGCTGCTTAGGTGTAGTAGCTCCGGGTGAGCTGTCACCACCACATTCAACTGACAATCATGGACTTCATCGGAGCCCACCAACGGACGCGCCTTACTTCCACGATCATGTCAGGCCTCTCTGATTCTTCATTGGGTCGTTAGATGTTCTTCAAGGCTCGATTGAAGCCCACCGACGGAGTGTTCTTGCAGACCCCCTCTAAGCCGTTGGATATCCCACCTTTGCCAGATCTGATCCGAGCCACCTGAGAGTGTAACTTTTGGGTGTTTACATCTGAGCCTCTGACGTACATGCCCCGCACGTCCTTGGCATTTTCTACAGGTCGTTAGATCCTCCTGGGAGTTAATCAGAGCCGTACGCATGCGCCCGCCTCCGTGGGGGACACGTGCCCCTGCCAAGGGTATATTTTATATTTTATCCCGCATGTTTATCTATTTTGCTTTAGTCCATTAAATAAAATGTGTAGTTAAGAACATTTACACTTTGTACCACACCCTTTTTGATATTTGCACTTTAGTCCTTTCGAGTTTGAAGCACGTGTGTGCTCACGCGTATTTTGGGTTATTTGCACTTTCTACCTTAGACTTTTATACTGTTAGTGAATGAATGATATGTTTTAGAAATTGCATTTATACCCCCGCGCGTGCAGTATTGAGCATGTGCGTAAATTGAGTGGACTTTTTACAAATCAGGCCGTGAGCTTTTGTCCTGTGTTATTCATTTGGTCCAGAAACATAGAGTATTTGCAATTTGGTCCATATGATATGAGATTAATTGAAATTACTATCAGCTCGTACTAGTGCGTGGTTTTAATTATGATTTTCTTGGATTGTTTGATTGCATAATCTATTTTTGAAAATTTAAAAACCTTAATGAAGTCCATGTTTTCCATATAAAAATTATAAAAATTCAAAAAATGCTTCAAAGATTCAATAAAAATTTCTTTACGTACCGTTTTGTATGTTTAACCTCCAATTTTATATTTGTTTGAAAATTCATTACAAAAACCCTAAAAATCACAAAATAACCAAATATTATAAAACTTATATAAAATCAAATTAAAATAAAAATGCGATTCTAGTTTCTATTTGTAGCTTCACACTTCTATTTCATCATAAAATTGCCAACTATGACCTTGGGGCAGTTTAATTATTTTTAATTTAAAATTTTATCCTAACTGCGCACTATTTTGAGTGTCGAGCCTTGTTTGTTTTATATAAAATCATAAAAACATAGGAAAATCTAAGAAAGTTACCTAAAACACTTTAAAACCCAGAAAATACAAAAATATTTTTACTTTTATTTTCTGAGCATTTTTTATTTATTTACAATTTCTAAAAAGAGTCTTTTGTGTGTTTCTTGTAAATAGTGCTTTTTGCAATTATTCAAAAACTAAAAAATTAAAAACCACTAAAAAAGTATTTTATCTTTGAAATTTAACTACTTGGTTATTTAATCATGCTCCTTGTGTTCGACCCTAGGTGTTATACCATGTATATAAAAAAAGCGAACTTCTGATATATCATTGCTTGATTTCTTTTAGTGGTTATTTTTTCTTATGACTAGTTCGATTGATTAGGGACAACGACCCTTGCATATATTTCCAACCGATCAGATTTGTGGTTCACCACAATGGCATCATTGTTGGGGAGCATGGCTTAGTAGTCTTATTTCATTTTTGCCAATTCTTTTAATCAATTTGTTATAACGGTTTCTGGCATCTTTTCTGTTTCACTTTTTTTACAAGGAATCGCCTGATAGACGCTTTAGCTTTATATGGGAGGAACCTGGACCCGAGGAGGAGCACAGAAGCAGAGGATTTAGTTACATTAGATAGATACTTTTTTCTGGCAAAAACTATTATTGTTGTAATAATTTTGAACTCTGAGACTCTGTTGGACACTTGGACATCAGAGTCTGTTTCACCGAGTACCAGTGTACTTGGAGGACCTCACCGCGGTTTTTTGTGATTTTGTTTTCTCTCTTTTATTTCTATTTGGTTCTTGAGGATTTAGCCCTTATATTTAGGAGTTCTACTTGATTGTGATGTAATTAGCTATGGCCCAGCATCTTATTACTTATCTGATCCTATAAATCGTAATTGTACTAAGCTAAATTTTTTTAAAAAAGTTAGCTTGATTCTATATTAGACCGCACACTGTAAGGAGTCACATGTATCGCTAGCAGGACTCGTTGTAGCGGGCACCGAGTGACTCCCTAGATCGGACTCCGGTCTTATATTTGATTAGCTGGCTATTGTACTTCACTTAATAGAAATTGCTCGTCTAAGGCTGAGTTCCTCGTGTATCATATAGAAAGTTTATTTCTTATCTTTACTTTTATGCGCGGATCACCCCACATGTAGAGTGCTGGAGTCAGGTACGCATTTCTATCGCTACATGCATCATTGTGTTTGATCGCACATCAGCTTTTTTGACTTCATCCCCCTATTTTATTCGACTCAAAATAACCAAGGAAATCAGAAATTTTTTTATGCATTGTCTTATTCTGAAAAATACGTAAAAAGGATATACCAAAAAAATTGGGACTGCTAATGCAAACTTGACCCTAAAACACACTTCATCGAAAAATTCTTATTTTGGGGAGAGTCAACCCCTCATTAGTTGATTTATATGCAGTGAGAGAGTGATCCACACAATAAGTAGATCCACGTTCGATCTTTCTTCAGACTACTGGTCTTGTGGTTGGTTGTTCTCTAGTGAGGACTTCACCGAGTTGTTGGTAAGCAGTTCAGGACTTCCTTAGCAGAGTAGATAGATCGAGTAGACAGTAAACCGTTCGCAATCGATACTAGCTGGGAAAAACTAGTTATGAGATTGGACCAATCTCTTGGGAGTATTGAGCTCCTAACAACTCACTTAATCGCTCTAATAGATTGATTTGTCACCTAAATAAAATTTGACAAGATTAATGACTGATCTTTCATGATCATCAGCTCGTATTTTGTAGGTGAACTTAGGGTTTGATTTCTCATCCTATTTGCATTCCAGATCCAATCCTCATTAATCCCCATAGCACGATGATTTGAAGGAGGTCCCTTAGGTTGCCCTTAGCAGCACCGCTTTCGAGCACTCTACTCTGTTCTTCTAGGGCTGCTTCAGAGAGCTCAGACCAGCTCTCTGAACCTGATTATGCTACAATCCTATTCCCCCTCGACCACCCTTCTACCATTCTTGAGGTGCCAGAGCAGAGGCTAGCACAATTATTTGTTCACTTGACATCACCTGAGTTGGGTCCTTTGCCTTTGTAGAGACCTAAGAGATGGCCAACAATGATAACCACACCGATAAGTAGCCACATACTTCTTCACATGTTTTGGATTAGGCCGCCTTCAACAACACGTTGTTAGCTTCCCTGGAGACCATGCTGAGACAGATCATGGACTAGGAAGAGTTCTTGGCATAGGTGAGACGAGAGCTGATGCAGACGCGAGCTGGCAGAGTAGAGCCATAGAGACCCACTGGTGGAGAGATACTACGCCAGGAGAGAGGAGACAGATGACCCAAGGATCAACAGGAGCACGGGAGACAGCCACACATGATGAGGTAGTTGTACAACCCTGATGTATCCCTCACCCATAGATGTATCTAGCTACCGGAGATCCTGGGTGACTTCGTGCATCTCTCAGAAACCATCCAGTTGTTGCCCAAGTTCCATGGGCTAGCCACCTAAGTGTTGGAAATGCGAGCCCACGACAAGCCATTATGCAATAAATGTTATTGCAATTCACTCCTTAATCTGAAATGAAGAATACATAATTTGCATAAGAGGTCCCTTAGTACAATTAGGGTTATGTACCATGGCCATCTTGATGATCATACAGTTGTTGATTCAACTATTGAATCATAGAGGCTGGTGCTTGGATGAATATCTAAAGAGTTAGATTGAGGACTCATCAAGCACCGTCAAATGATTGTTAAGAGATGATCACCAGCCTGAGAAGGAGATGGCAATCCTATCTCAGTTAGGCTGATATCTGACCGACCTCTTGATGCAGGTCCTCTGCATAGGAATAGAGATTCGGAGGTGTCAGATTAGTTAGGTCAAAGAGTTGACTTAATGAGATCGAGATAACCGAAGTCCTATATCATATATTGTCATGATATAGGCACACATCCTCTGACCGGAGACAGATGTGTTACTATATGTCTGAGTATGTACATTTGGCAGACCAATAGGTTGATGACCTAATCAAGGTCTATACACCGGCGCGCTGGTGTGCATGTAAGGGCATATGAGTAATGCGATCTCTCAAAGGGATCATACAGGTTCAGTTACTGAACCGGAAGACATGAGCTCACTCATGAGATATTGGGAAGAATCAAATTCCGTGCGCACGGTTGTCTCGCTTTGGAAGCTTGACTGAATTTGTAGGTTTGATATATACTTTTGGAAAGTATATGATCAAGACATAGGTATGATATATGCTTTTGGAAAGTATATGATCGATACCGACTCCTAATGATTGAATGAGAAACTTACTGATAAAACCATGAAGTAGACAGTATAAAGTTGATCGAATACTTCGGGTTTAGTCTGAGTCTTCTAGTATGCTGGATGTACAGGTATTGGGAATACCTGAGGGTGATGTGATCATAAACGATTGTATAACCATGACGCTTCCATTCCTAGGGAGTGATGAAACGGGTCTGGATTTTAGTGACTCCTCTCAGTAGAGAAGTGATCTGATCTTGGTCCAAGTATTGGACATTGATCTGAATGTGATTCAGATACAATGAGAAGATTAGATTTACCGGTTCTTGATTTAATCAAGCATCTATGGGAGGCCCGCGATCTGGATTTGAGATACGATCTCAATATCCATGTCACTATACGTGGAACAATACAATCGCCCTGTCCTTATCTCCAAGTATCTGCGGAGAAAGCGCATTATCCTTGAAGGAGTTCATGGATAATTCTATTGTTGATATATGTATTCGAGCATTGAGAAAATGGATAATTAAATGTGATTTAATTATCATGAGTAATATGAATTTGATTCATATTATAAAGAGAGTTATCTTAGATAATTAAATGAGATTTAATTATCAAAGATGTAAATGATGTGAATGTGATTCATATTATTTGGACACAAGAGAATAGAGATCCAAGATGATTAAATATGATTTAATTATCATGGATATGAATAATGTGGATAGGCAATATCCATATTAGTCATATATATTATAAATGTGATTTATAATGTATAAGAGAGAGCTATTTGTAATTTACATTTGTTAATTAAATGTTAATGTGAATTGGATTCACATTGGACATCAAATTGAAAATGTAATTTACATTTTGTTTTGGGTTGTGAATGTGATTCACAATTTTTCAATGGCATGATTGCAATGTTCACAAAATAAATTGGATTTATTTTTTGTGAAATAATTTGCAACAAAAGTTGTTGCAAATAATGGAGATTACATAAAAGGTGAAATAGCCACCTTCCTAATGGAGGAGGGTGGACGGCCACCACTCCCATTAGGAAAGGGAGGCCGTCCCCCCTCTCCACATGGAAGGAGGCTTTCTCTCCTTTCATTATCTCCATGTATTGATGATTTAATTTTGTAATTAAATTGTGTTGGTTTATCAACATATATTTAATTTAAATTAAATTAATTGTTGTTGTGTTTTTAGCAACAAATCATGACCATTGAAAGAAACACAAATTGATGTGGACCATTGGATTTGTGTTGACACATGGATTGAGATCCATGGATCCCAAAACCCTATAAAAGGAGAGGCACCCCATTGCTCTTCTTGACACATAAGTGAGACAACAAGTCTCTCTCTCTCTCTCTCTCTTTCTTTCTCTTTCTCTCCCTCTCATGGCCGTCCACCATGGATGCCCTAGAGAGGCTCTCCATCGCCGCGGCACCGTCGTTATGCTGCCCGATGTTTTGCTCGTGGAACTCCGTCTACTTCGGCATGCCTTGCTCGTGAAGAAGACGTCGGATCTCGTGTGTCGAGATCAGGAGATCCACCGCTTGGATCATCAACTTGGATTGCGAGAAGCACGCGGTTCATCCCCGCGCTCGCAAGCGTCTCCTCCGACGGATCGGACTTGAGACAGGAGGTCTCTTCGTTCAGAGACTCGATCGTAACCACGCTTCAAGAGGTAAACCTAATACTTGTTTGTGGTTTAGACGGAAACGATCCGAGAAGTGTTCTTGGATCATGTGGTTTCGTCGCATGAAAAAATTTTAATTTCCACTGCATAGAACAACTAGTGCGACTAGTCGTTCTTCGTCGTATCCGATACGACGATCACGCTTCCGTGATGCGCTTGAGGATCTATCCATATCCTTCAAGTGGTAGGTGTTTTTGGATACGATCCATAAACCGAGGACGACTTGGGTTCATTAGGGTTTGCGAAAGTTTTCTTGCATTTCATTTTCGCATCTCTGTTTTGATATTATTTTCGGCACTGTTTAAATTGTTTAAACACGAAAATAATATTGGGATTTTATTCCCCATTAAATAAGGAAACCGTAGGATCTGAGTTTGCGTGATTTCGATTCCGTTTGCTCTAGATATGCTCATTTTAGTGAACATGTATCCACTGTTTCGGGGACTGCGGATCATGACATAATTAAGATAATAGAGCTTTATTCCCGATTAATTAGCTAAATTTCATCACCTACATTGCATACTTAGCATTCATGCACGTGTAAATAATATCTGCATTTTAGCATTCATATTTGCATTAAATAAGGAGACAAATTCACTTGTAAATATTCAACTATATATTAGCTAAAATCACCCATTTATATTTATTATGTAATAATTTAAAATCTAATAAAAATAACTCTATAGTGTATATATTACTAACACTAATAAAGGAAAAATATAAAAAAACTGACTTGTAAAATTATCCAATAAAACCCAAATCCAATTTGAGACTATGGACCTCAAAATGCACATATCTCTCTCATACAATATCCGATTTAGGTATACTCACTTTTAAAGTAATATAGATTCAAAGACCTTCAAAACGAGACTAATTTCATAAAAAAATTGAGATCGTACATGAAACTTAGGTTTTGGGCCCCTATTGTATATTATTCATATAGACCAAAATACCCTTCTTTTTTTCTTTTTTATTTTCTTAATTATTAACATCCAAAAATTTTATATTATGTTGTAAATTTTCCTTTCATATTTTCTTTAACTTTATTTTGATTTTTCTCTTATTTAAAAATAACAAAAAATTTAAAATATAAAAATATGGTATTTTATACCCATAGGATACCATCTAAAAATACTTTTGGTACAGACAAGTCCCTTCGATTTTTATACCTTCATGGAAGTTGTAGATCTCGTCAAGATGAGCAACTTTCATGTTGACCACTTTTTAATTTGACCCTATTTGTTGTTTTTTTATTTTTCTTTACATATATATATATATATATTTTGTAATTTATTTTATTTTATTTAGCAATTTATTAATTTATTAATTATTTTATTTTAGTTACTTATTTTTATTTATTTATTTATTTTCTCTTCTTTATTTTTAATAGCCAATTTATCTTATTTATTTTGTTTATTTTTATTTTATTTTCCCCCTTCTACTTATTCTCCCTTTACTTGTTCCCCACTCCAAGTCATAACTCCCCATGCCTCCACTTTCACCATCTCATTTCCAATCCCCCTCATCCTTTTTTATTCCCCACATTGTCTTCATTTTTTCATTATCCACCATTATCATGCAGAAGAGCCTCAAGCCCCTTTGATGCGTCGGCGGTGACAGCTTCGACATAGTTGGTCATGCGATAACAAGGCCTAGATGAGATACGTCGAGTACCACCCGCATGGCAGCAACTTTCTCCAAGTCTGCTGCCAAACTTTAAGGTCAACATTGATCCGACTGTTAAAGGTTACAATTCGGGTTGAGCGTAGCTCCCCACTCTCTAGGCAACTACAGAGGTAAATCTTTTATCCTTATCTTTTCTTTTTATTTCATGTAACATATTTTCCTCCTTGTTGTTCATCATCAAAAAGATCATTACCATCATCTCAACATTACCACCTCTTCATTACACTTTTAAATGATGTTTATAAAAGAATAACAAAAAAATTTAAAAATAAAAAAAACATACGCAACAACTCCCCACCGCCATAGCCGTCGGCCATCAACCCTCTTACCTGCACCTCCGCCAGCGGAGCTGTCCCATTGCTAGCCTTCACGTCCTCCATAGTTGTATGCGTAAGTGCACAACACCTCTTGTTCTTCGTCCGTGTGTGCAGGTCGTGGTAGTTCCAGCGCCCACCGCAACAACCCGCAACTCCAGTAGCTGTTAGTTGTCCCCTCCCGCCCTCACGCGACCACGCCCTTCGCCAATCGCACCCTCCAACGTGTACGCCGCATGCCCGACGCCCCAGCGGCGCTGCACCAGCAATTATCTCCGATGACCACCTCCTCCCCACTGACGAGTCTCTAAATACGATAAATAATTCGTGTTCGTTGTAATACGTGTACTTAGCGATTCAATCACAATCGAGAGAAGATCTCTGTGAAGAGTGTCTCGGCTTAATTTATATCCCGGGAAAGTCCGGGGTCGAACTCAGGGAGGCAAAGGAACAACTTTGGGGTTAATTCGAAAATTAAGTTTTAGATTTCAGTGCGTTATTTTTTTATATTTTTTTATGCAACAAGAATGCAAATGCAAGTGAATCAAGACACTAAGAAATCATACAATAGGCCAAATTAATTTTAATGTCAAAATAGTCCAATTTAGCCAAAATATATTTTCCTAGAATCCTAATACAGAGATGAATGCAAGGTATTTTTTTTGGAATTTTGTGGGTTAAAATGCAACAATGAAAAATACACACTTTTTATGGGTTTTTTTCACAATTTATCTAACAAACAATAAGCAAAAATTATGAAAAAAATTACTGGAACTAAAACATGATGCAAGGAAGCTACGTATTTTTTTTGGATTTTTTTGACAAAATATGAATTTTTTATGGATTTTTTAGTGAAAACAGAGTGGCAATGAGTAATTAATTTCTATTAAATCCACGTTATCAAATTAATCAAAGTGCAAATTATTCCAAATAGATATTTATATAAACAATCCAGGAGAATTGAAATTTCGCAAAAAAAATATATGTGGATTTAGTTAAAAATCAAGTCTGAATTTTACTCTATAATATATTTCAGGCACAAGACAACTCCACTTTGGATGAAATCTGGACAGTTAGTTAAACACTCTTCAAGGCATCATATATAATTTTTATAGAATTTTTAGAGCAACCGTGTGTGAGATATAAATTTAAGTGCTCAAAATGGGTAAAATATGTAGACTTTCAGTGTCACAATTTTAATTAATTACCCACAACTCACAAAAACACAAATAAATATTCAGAATGTAGAAAATTAGTTGCTCAACATAACAACATTTTTCATTGAATAAAATGGTGCTTAAAAGATATCCAAATTAATAAGTGAAGACAGGGTCGTCTATGCAAAATCTGTGAGCAATATAAACAAACAACTATACACAAGGACCTTCTTGTAATTACAGAAACTTAAGATTAAATATATGCAATTTTTACAATAAAAAACCTTTCTTCTTCCTCCTGGGAGGGCACGAAGGTGGAGAAGAACCCAAAAGGGCTTGTCGGCGGCGGCGCGGGATGACGGTCTGGGACGTCGGCGCGGAGGCACGCAGCGCGCGGCGGTGGCACGCGCGGGGGGGGGGGGGGGGAGCATGGACGGCACGGGTGGCGGAGATGGAGGCACGGCGGCCGCACGCACGACTGCGTGAAGGATGAAGGGGGGAGCTGCGGTGAGGGCGAGGAGCGGCGCCGGCCGCGGCCGCGCTGAGCGGGCGGCGCGAGCCCGACTGGGCAGCGATGGAGGAGAGGGGGGTGGCGGGCGGCGCCTCCTACCCGTGGAAGGAGGGAGGCGGCGCTGGCCGCGGCCTCTTTTGTTTTTTTATTTTTTTTGTTTTTTTTAATTTCTGCTTTTAAAAGAAACTTCTTTCTTTGTTTAATTTTTTTATATTTTTTTTAATTTTTTTAAACAGGAATGCAAATAAAAATAACAATGAAGGGGGTTTTATGGTGAGGGAATGATGAAGATGGGGATGAAATAAAAGGGAACAAAATTTGAGATAAACAAAATAAGAAGGGACATGAGAAAAAATACTTACCTGAATTTTCGCCGGATTTGCGGAGCAGCTACGCTGGACTCCTATCGTCGCCTCTATCCAATTGGCGAAACAAAAATTGGACAAGCTACGCGAGCTTGATGGGGAACTCGTGACGCGGAACGGAGCTCCGCGGATCTTGCCTGAAGGAGGTCGTCGCTTGAGGAAGATGATTCGCTACTGTCACCAACAAAACACTCCAAGCTGTCTCCTTTTTTCTATTAGAATAACGGATGGGGAAAAAATGAGGATGTACAAAAGAATATAAAGAGAAGAGAAAGGGAGGTTAGAATGGTGGTGGTGTTGAATGGGAAGTTGTATTATTGGTGGAGTTGAATGGGAGGTTGGTGGAAGAATAGGGAGTAGAATGGGAGTTATTAAAAATGGTGGAGTTGAATGGAAGTTGGTGGTAGAATAGAGAAGTTATTGTAGAGAATAAATAATGATATAAATAATGATATAAAGTAGGCTACTAAAATACAATAAAAATAAATATAAGAAAAGAAATGGAGAATCTACAAAAGAAGATATACAACATGTAATATTCTTTGTTTGCTTTTCTTTTTATATTTTTTTTGTCTTTTTAATAGTAGCTATGTACAATAAGAAAATACAATAAAATACTACAATCAAAATACAACACCACCATTATTTTTTTATTTTAATAATTAAGAAAAAAAATAAAAAATGAAGAAAGGATGAACATATACATAATATACAATGTACATCTAGGTCCCAAAATCCAACTTTTGCAAATGAGCTCCGATTTTAATGAAACCACTTCTGTTGGATAGATAATTTTCTAACTTAAACTTTAAAAGTGAGTTTGGTGAATTTGGAGTTCATACGGAGCGGGAATTTGGCTTGGAAGATGGACTTTACGGCTATTTCTCTTTGGGCCTGTTTGGTTGCTGGGTTGGACTGGGTTGGGTTGGGTTGGGTTGGAATGGGTGAATAGTAATCTGTGAGGAGAAAGTACCCTTGTGAATAGTAACCAGGGTTGGGCCAACCCTGCCCAACCCTGCAACCAAACAAGCCCTTTGGGATCTAGGAGCATTTATTTGAGATAAAATTTATTTTGTATTTTTGTATTTTTATATACATTTTTATGGACAGGTTAGAGAAAGAATTATCCAAAAAGGATTTGAAATGAAATTATTAAAAATACATGAAGTTTTGGGCTATTTACATGTGAAAAACTACTTTGATTTTGCGGCTTTTTATTGTTAATTTATTTTGTACAATCTAATATACAATAATTAGTGAGTTTTATTTACAAGAGTTATTTTGTTAATTTATTGATTTTATGGATATTTTTATGGGATTTTACTCGGGAATTTTGTTAAGATCAAGATATTGAGATGATGAATCGTGGATTCATCACCCCCCTATACTTAAACTTTGCTAGTCCTCGAGCAAATAAAGAATGAATAAGTTGGATTAACCCCTGACTGTGCATGTGAATACAAGTCTTGATCCGTCCAAGAACTCTCGATTTTAGAGATCCTAAAATTCTAAGTTGAACCAAGCTCTAGTCAAAAGGTATCCAATTTCCCTAATCATCAGACTCTCTTTGTATACAAGTGTTGACCGTAGTTACAAGAGTAGAGTCACAACGTCACCCAAGGTTCCAGTCCAAGAGACTCTCCTAAGGACTCGATCCTCAACACTAGGGAATAAATCATTTCTTGCATCCAATCCACCATCTCTTTAGTTGTCAGACTTGAAAGTGTAGATGGAAGGCCAATTGATGGAGGGCATAGGATTGTGTCATTTCTTCTCTCCCTCTCATTGGAACAAGGATCCTCTCAAGTGCCTTATTACTCAAGGCATTTTTTTAGTGTTGATCAGTGCGTCCGTCAAGAGAAGTTGGAGCCGTCTGCACTTGTTTTCCTGGGAGTACACCGGGGTGTGTCTTTTTTGAGTATCTATTATACCTTCTACACCCAGACTTGTAGCATTTACGATGCAGAGCCCTTTTTTGGTGCAAGCCCGACTCCTGATCCTAATAGCGGTGGTCCAAGTGGACACTTTGAAATGGTTGGGAGCGCTTACCTTTGGTGGAAGCTCTTTTGATAATTGACTTTGTGGAATGAGAGCTTTTCTTTATCATTTCATTGCTTTGTAGTATTTTTGGCTAGCTCAACTACTTTTACCAAGAGTTGGCGCACACTGATTAACATTTTTTTATTTTATCACACCCTGGCACATAGGTAAATGTCAAGAGATAGTACAAGAACCCTGTTCTCATACTGGCTAAAGACGCTGACACTCAAGTTTCATGAAGCCTTCATTGATTTTATCCCATCCTCGAGCATCATTAAATCAAGTCCAAACTCAAATCCCCCATCCCAGTTCCTCAAGTGAAATTTCAACTCATCTCATCATAACTGCAGTCGTGTATGTGAGGTGCTGATCATATTCTTAAGGTAGAGACTAAGCATGCAATATAGCACACAAATCTTTCAAACTAGGGAAATGTGAATAATTAAGTCAAGGACCCTAATGACTAAGGCTGTTTAACTCAAAATCTCAAGACCTCATAAAACAAGTGTTCTTGAACATCACTAGTCTTGTGTGAAAGTGAATTGTGTCAAGGATTAAACCAACATATTAGTTAGTTTTTATTGTGTTTTTTGTTTAAAGTTTCAGAAAAAAGTTTTTTTGACAAACAAAGGCAAAGAAGATTTTTTTTAGAAAAAGTTTTTCTTGTTTTTTTGTGTAAGAAAAAGGTTTTTTTCTTTGAAAAGTTTTTTTTTGAAAAGATATAGGTAAATAAGAAAGGACACATTTTTTTGAAATTTTTTTAGAGCAAATAAGAAAAGAGAACAAAAAAAAATTCTTCTTTTTTTTGAAAAAGTTTTTTTACCCACCCCATAATTATTGTATAATATATACAAAAATACGTGAAAGTACGAGCTATGGGTAAAGTATATATGTAATATATACACGCCCCCTATACTTAGCATGTGCTATGTCCTCATGGCACAAGAAGCGAGAAAAAGATATAGCTCGTGCTAAACGTAGGATGGCTAAAATAATAAACAGTATAGAAGTCGATCCGCCCCCCTATACTTAGGCTTTGGATAGCCTAAGTGTAGAAGAAGAGCAAAAATGGGGCGAACGAGGTCAAGAGGAGAAATGGATGAGTATGTACACATGGCGGGCATCGGCTCCCCCTATACTTAGGCTCTTGGTAAGCCTAAGTATAGGACAAGAGTAAGTGTGAGAACCGATGTGATCTGGATAATATACAAAGAGGGGAGAATGTACAAGAGTGATTGAATCTGTACAGGGATCAAGAAGGTTTGTGACAGAACTTCTTGCGGGAGCGAGGGGGTTGGTAGTATACATATGTGTCGCTGTCAGAATCGTTCATAGAGGAATAATAGTGAGGTGTGGGGAACGTCCAACGAGGGTCGACACATGGCTGCTTGCTCAAATATGGCTTCAGAACAACCGAACTAAGCTCACTCATGTAGATCACCTCATCCGGACTTGATGAGGACTCCTCAGAAAGTTCCTTCTCTGGAACATCAAAGGTAACCTTCTTAGTCGGTTTTCTAGAACCTGAAGCATCAAAAGGAAGAGGAGATTGACAAGCCTTGAGGGGTTCGGGGGAACACCTCAAGGAATAAATACTCTTCTTCTTCTTACCAGATGACCGACTAGAGGATGGAGCAACCGGTTTATCAAGATTGGTCAATTTGGTCCAAGTTGTCTCCTTTGGTGTATGTCCTGGATGTAGTGTGTGTGAGGTTCTGACCAGAGGTTTATCATCAGATGAGTCACCGTATGCATTGTAATACTCCTGCAGGGTCAGCACACGTCTCTGATAAGGCACAGTGTTCTCAGTTGGCTTGACATTGTTGGGTTCTTGTGTAGGATCATCGAAATGATCAAGGCAATCCACAAAGGTCATGTCCGACTCAATGATAGATTCTGATCGTGAGTCCTCTCTAGAAGCTGTCGCGGTGGTGGTGCAAGCAGAAGGCGGTGTGTGGTTGTAGGGAGTCTCTAAACCAATGGTCATCTGGACAGTCGGTATCTCAGGTGTAGTAGAGAGACGGGACTCAACTGTCTCTCGAAGGTCACGACTGTCTGCAACTTTATGGGTTACCTTGGAATATCGTGTGTCCTCAAAGATCGGGTGAGGTCGGAGTGCTCCCAATGCAGAGAAATTGATCTCCCGAGTTTCACAATCTATAGTTGCCTTAGCCAAGGCTAAGAACGGCTTCCCAAGAATGATCGGAGACTGGGTGAACTCTCCTCGGTGCTCAATATCAATGATCGTGAAGTCCACCTGTAATAGAGCACCTTGGAAAGTAACGATGACTGAAATGGTTCCTCTCGACCGTTTAACAGACCGATCCGCCAACTGAATGATCTCTCTTGACTTCTTGGCAGATCCGAGTTTGAGCTTAGGAAACACGGAGGTCGGGAGGATATTAATTGGTAAGTCAACATCGATTCTTACATGGGTGAATGTGGTATCTTTGATTTCACAATCAAACCTAGGCAACCGCTTTACTCTGCGGTTCTTAGTTTTTCTCCCTATCATCAAAGATGTGGCCATAAACACTATATGTATCTCAGTCCTTGTTCTCTTATTGCCCAACCTTTTAGGCATTAATTTACTTCTCACAAATCTTTTAAGGTAGGGAAAGTGCTCAATGGCCATTATTAAGGGAAGCTCAAAAATCAACTTTCTATCCAATGCTTCCCAAACCGCGGGATCCAATTTTTTAGATCTTTTCCTTTTTCAATTTTTATGGTATTTTCTGAGTTTTCAATTTTTTTGGTCTTTTTGGTAGGTGAAGGAGGACTAGGAGAATGTACATACTCTGGTTTGGAGGGAAAGTGATTAGTAGAAGAGGAAGGTAGAAAGGACTCCAGCTGTACATGATGTGTGGTCAATCCGATGTCTTCCAGGTTTTCAAGATTCAATCCGCAAGATCCATGATCCACATTCCTACCTGGACTATTAATCAGTCTACCAATATCATCCTCCAATAAGTTCTCATGATACATCATGAGAGAAGTCTGCTCAGTTGGAGGATACCGCTGAGAACTTGGGATCTTATACTCAACACATCTTGACTCAGGCGTGTAATGCTGGGTTGAGTATGACCCATTTGTATGGCAGATGTTGGTCGGAGCCTCATAAGGTGGAGTCAGTAGACAGGGGGTATGTAGATCGGTCTCATGAGTCCAATCCCCTGTATATGTCGGCTCTCCGAATGGGTGATATGAAGGTTTGTCAATGTCGGCTCTATCACTGAGGTCAATCAAGTCAGGAAGATCGTACGGTGCAAACCTCTCCATTCGATTTGTCTGGTCGACCATGTTGTACCCTAAGGTTAAGTCGGGATGTGTATATGGAAATTGTTGTTCTGTCCCAACTCGAGGTGAAAGTGAGTTATGTGGGGTCAACTGATTATGCCAATCATTCATCTCAGCAGTCGCTTGCTCTTCGATTTGTTCCTTGATTCCAGCAAGCGGACGAGAATATAGTGAGTCAATCCAGGGTGGTTGTGGGTCAAGGGTGCCAGAATGTGGGGTAGGTGAGAAGGACGAAGAAGTGGAGAAGTGAGTTGGAGTTCTGACTTTGTGGTCGGTGTATGGGTATGAGGAGGAATAAGTGGGTG
Source organism: Ottelia alismoides (assembly GCA_037367405.1). NCBI lineage: Eukaryota > Viridiplantae > Streptophyta > Magnoliopsida > Alismatales > Hydrocharitaceae > Ottelia > Ottelia alismoides. The sequence continues at coordinate 811,025 of JAZKJV010010672.1, read as the reverse complement.
GAGATGATCGGAATATGGTCGAAGAAGGGTGACTTGGATATGATGACCAAAATTCGGACATCTTGGAAGGGAGATGGGAGAATGAAGCGGATCGAGGAAGAAAGCGTGCAAGTGCACCGAATAACACACAAAACAAACAAACACAAGAGCAAACCCTGAGTTCACCTACTCAACACAGTGATAGTCGTAAAAGTCCGACCATTTATCTTTTCAGTTTTAATTAGGTGATAAATCAAGATATAAATCTAATTACGCAAGGCTAAAAAGTAGGTTTTGGGCACTATCCTAGGGATGCGTCCCTCACCTCTCAACAATCACAATTACCCAAGCATACAATGAGGGTTTTACTCTCCCAAAACAATTGTTAGTTTTAGTCAATTTTTTTGATCAACTCTGATTAGCAGTCCCGATTTTAAGTTTGTTATCACTTGATTAGTCTACCAAACAAAGCATGCCTAACGATCAGTCCCGATTTCCTTTTAACCTAAGTTTCAAAAACCAAGGGGAGGGAGTCGAGAAAAGCCGATGCAAATAATGAAATCAATGATGCATGCCCAGTTCAGAAGACTTACAATGATCCTCACGCTCTACATGGGGGATGCAAGGCAGAATTGAAATTTTATACTATATGGATGCAGACGAGAAAACCGTTCCTAGACAGGCAGTTCTATTAGCGAGTGATGAACAATTTAAATTTGACTAATAGCTCTGCGTCTAACTGCGTCTCGTTAAATGTGATGTGTGGTCCTAAAAATTTACGAGCACAAACAATAAAGATATTCTTATAAATTAAGCTCTAAGAGCCGCGAGTGCAAGTCCTATTCTACGTCAAGCAACCACACGACCACAAGAGGGTCCAAAGTCCAGTCCGGATACAAGCGCGAGCTCTCAAACAAGAGCCGCTGGAAAGTGTGAATTACCTAAATTATTACAATAATCACAAAAACTCTCTCAAAAATAAACTAATTCTCTTGATCTTCAACAGTCGGCACGCGTCACGTCCGTCGACCTCCGATGCACTCCATGTCCACCGGGCCCTCGCAAGGAAAATAAGATTTATATTAGAGAGATAAAAACAAAATATAACAAAAATATGAAGAGAAATAATTGAAAGGAAAATGGTCTAAATACAAGGAGGCTCGGGGGTCAGACTACCCGAGTAAGTGAAATCTAAATCCGAATTTTTTAAATTAGTCCCTAAGCCTTTTTCCTCCCCGGCAACGACGCCATCTGACGAGTCGCTAAATACGAAAAAATAATTCGTGGTTTGTTGTAATACGTGTACTTAGCGATTCAATCAGAACCGAGAGAAGATCTCCGTGAAGAGCGTCTCGGCTTAATTTATATCCCGGGCAAGTCCGGGGTCGAACTCAGGGAGGCAAAAGAACAACTTTGGGGTAATTCAAAAATTAAGTTTTAGATTCAGTGCGGTATTTTTTTTATATTTTTTATGCAACAAGAATGCAAATGCAAGTGAATCAAGACACTAAGAAATCATACAATAGGCCAAATTAATTTTAATGTCAAAATAGTCCAATTTAGCCAAAATATACTTTTCTTAGAATCCTAATCTAGAGATGAATGCAAGGTATTTTTTTGGAATTTTGTGGGTTAAAATGCAACAATAAAAAATACACACTTTTTATGGGTTTTTCGCAATTTATCTCACAAACAGTAAGCAAAAATTAGGAAAAAATTACCGGAACTAAAACATGATGCAATGAAGCTACAATATTTTTTTGGATTTTTTTGACAAAATATGAATTTTTTGTGAATTTTTTAGTGAAAACAGAGTGGCAATGAGTAATTAATTTCTATTAAATCCACTTATCAAATTAATCAGAGTGAGAATTATCCCAATTTATATAAACAATCCAGGAGAATTGAAATTTCACAAAAACAATGTATATGGATTTAATTAAAAATCAAGTATGAATTTTACTCTATAATTTATTTCAGGAACAAGACAACTCCACTTTGGATGAAATTTGGAAAGTAAGTTAAACACTCTTCAAGGCATCATATATAATTTTTATAGAATTTTTAGAGCAACCATGTGTGAGATATAAATTTAAGTGCTCAAAATGGGTAAAATATGTAGACTTTCAGTCTCACAATTTTAATTAATTACCCACAACTCACAAAAATACAAATAAATATTCAGAATGTAGAAAATTAGTTGCTCAACATAACAACATTTTTCATTGAATAAAATGGTGCTTAAAAGATATCCAAATTAATAAGTGAAGACATGGTCGTCTATGCAAAATCTGTGAGCAATATAAACAAACAACTATACACAAGGACCTTCTTGTAATTACAGAAACTTAAGATTAAATATATGCAATTTTTACAATAAAAAAACCCTTTCTTCTTCCTCCTGGGAGGACATGAAGGTGGAGAAGAACCCAAAAGGGCTTGTCGGCGGTGGCGCGGGACGGCGGCACGGAGCGCGGCGGTGGCGCGGAGGCACGCAGCACGCTGCGGTGGCGCGCTGGGGGGTGAAGGATATGGAATTTATCCTCAAGCACATCACGGAAGCGTGATCGTCGTATCGGATACGACGAAGAACGACTAGTCGTACTAGTTGTTCGGTGCAGCAGAATTTAAAAATTTTTCGATGAAACCATATGATCCGAGAACCATTCTCAGATCGTTTCATCTATAACCACAACAAGTATAATGCAATACCTCTTGAAGCGTGGTTGATCGAGTCTCTTAGAGAAGAGACCTCCTGTCTCAAGTCCGATCGTCGGCGAGACCGCTTGCGAGTGCGGGGATGAACCGCGTTGTCCCCGCAATCCAAGAAGATGATCCAAGCATGGTTGCTCCTGATCTCGTCACACGAGATCGAACGTCTCCTTCATGGGTGTAGCACACCAAGAAGACGGAGAACCGAAGAACGTCGAAGCGGCGGTGCGGTGGCAAGGACGACGACGATTCTCTCCTCTAGGGTTTGGTGGTCAGCCACCAATTAGAGGGAGAGAGGGCTGACGTGTGTAGAGAAGAAAAAGAGAGAGAGCCTCAATATCACATGTTAAGAGAGAGCGTGGTATGCCTCTCTATTTATAAGGTTTTGGGATCCATGGATCTCAATCCATGGGACACATAAAATCAATGGGTGAGATTGATTTATGTTAATCCAATCGTCAAGATTGTTGTTGGTAAAACCAACAAATTTAGGTTAAAATATATTTGACAAAATCAAATATAAATTCGTCCTAAATCAAACTCAATAAATTGGGAGAGAATGTACAAGGAGATTTCATCTCCATGCACATTCCATGTGGATGGCCACACATTCCTATTAGGAATGGTGTGCCGCCCATACCTTCCATGGAGAGAGCAATCTCATGGAAATCCATGAGATTGCATATCTCCTTGAAAATGTCCTTTATTTATTTCCAACAACTTTTGTTGGCTTTTATTTTTCAAAAATAATTCACAATTATATTTGAGAATACTGCAATCTTGCCATGGAATAATTGTGAATCATATTCACAACCCAAAATAACATATAATTTACACTGTCAATTAATTACACAATGTGTATCCAATACACATAATAACTAATCAAGACATATAAATTATAATTGGCTCTCTCTAATACATTATAAATCACATTTATAATATATTATGAATCATTGGATATTTCTATCCACATTATTCTTATCCATATTAATTAAATCACATTTAATTATATTGGATAATTTCTTCATACATCAATGATTAAATCACATTTCATCATTATTCCTTCATTGCTTAGATCTTATGGAATTATTCTTGAACCCTTCAAGAGTAATGCAATCTCTCCGCAGATACTTAGAGATAAGGACAGGGCGATTGTATTGTTCCACGTATAGTGACATGGATATTGAGATCATATCTCAAATCCAGATCGTGGGCCTCCCATAGATGCTTGATTAAATCAAGACAGTAAATCTAATCTTCTCATTGTATCTGAATCACATTCAGATCAATGTCCAACACTTTGACCAAGATCAGATCACTTCTCAACTGAGAGGAGTCACCAAAATCCAGACTCATTTCATCACTCCCTAGGAATGGAAGCGTCATGGTTATACAACCGTTTATGATCAAATCACCCTCAGGTATTCCCAATACCTGTACATCCTGCATACTGGAAGACTCAGACTAAACCCGAAGTATCGGATCAACTTTATACTGTCTACTTCATGGTTTTATCAGTAAGTTTCTCATTCGATCATTGGGAGTTGGTATCAATCATACACTTTCCAAAGGCGTATATTATACCTAGGTCTTGATCATATACTAAAAGTATATATCAAACCTACAAATTCAGTCAAACTTCCAAAGCGAGACGACCATGCGCATGGAATTTGATTCTTCCCAATATCTCATGAGTGAGCTCATGTCTTCTGGTTCAGTAACTGAACCTGTATGATCCCTTTGAGAGATCGTATTACTCATATGCCCTTATGTGCACACCAGCGCGCCGGTGTATAGACCTTGATTAGGTCATCAACCTATTGGTTTGCCAAATGTACACACACAGACATATAGTAACACATCTGTCTCCGGTCAGAGGATGCATGCCTATATCATGACAGCATATGATATAGGACTTTGGTTATCTCGATCTCGTTAAGTCAACTCTTTGACCTAACTAATCTGACACCTCCGAATCTCTATTCCTATGCAGAGGACCTGCATCAAGAGGTCGGTCAGATATCAGCCTTCAGAGATAAGTATTGCCATCTCCTACTCAGGCTGGAGATCATCTCTTAACAATCATTTGACGGTGCTTGATGAGTCCTCTATCTAACTCTTTAGATATTCATCCAAGCACCAGCCTCTATGATTCAATAGTTGAATCAACAGCTGTATGGTTATTAAGATGGCCATGGTACATAACCCTAATTGTACTAAGGGACCTATTATACAAATGATTCATTCTTCATTTCAGATCAAGGAATGATATGTGCAATAACATTTATTGCATAATGGCTCGCCGTGGGCTCGCATTTCCAACAATCTCCCACTAGCCCAAAGAGCCATTAATGGGCTAATCATTTAAACCCACACTCATGTGACAATCATAGGCTATTTAGAAAATAGCTAGGTAAGCTGATCGGTCACTCTGTTCCCGCAAGACTACGGCAAGTCCTTTTAAGGCACTTGCATATCCCCAGTAACAGTGTTCGCATCTCATGCGAATGTTGCATCTTATGCAACTACTACTCAATCTTGTTAGTTATAGTGTCCTTGACACTACAGCTTAACAATTATCATAACCAACATTTTCATAATCCTTATCAGAATACCCTTATTCCTGGAGATCTCTATCTCCTAAGGTATCTACAGTTAAGACCTTTTAGATAACTATCTATAAAGTCTTAGGCTTTTGAAGATAAGACCTTTTTGAGATCACTATCTCAAAAATCTTGTCATCTATGAAGATTTTGTTATTACTGCAACCAAGTGTTTTATTTCCATATTAGGATTAGTAACAGCTTACTACTCCTACTGCATGGCAGCCATCTGGCTTTTGTACACATCTAGTACACACCCGACTTCTCAGAACTGATGCCCAAGGGTAAGTAGTTCTAGCATTCACTTCCTCAACTCTCTGAGGTGCTATCCCTTTAGATAGGTCAATACCATATCTTAAGCGATGGAAGCCTTTCTTGGAATTTCTAAGAATAGAATATGTCCAAGGTGTACTACAAATGTGATAGTCCCATTATCCTCTTTTCTTTGCTTCTGAACAACTTCAGAACTAAGATCTAAGAGGTATCTTTGAAATCATATTTCAAGATATGGAATAGCTAGTCTATAAAACACTTATTATCATCCTTATATCATTCTAAATGATTAGTATATTATCTACATTTAGCACGATGAACACAAAGGCACTCCCACTAAGATTCTCATGGTTTGTCAAGATTCTATCTAAAATCATAACATTTATGATTTCATCAAATCTTAAGTTCCAACTTCAAGAAGCTTATTTGAGTCCACAGATGGATTCCTTAGCTTGCATACCTTGCTTTACTCAACCATGAAGCCTTGGGGCTACATCATGTGAATATCCTCAGAGAGGTATTCATAGAGGAATGCGATATTGACTTACATCTTTAAGATGCAATAGTCAAGTTGTGTAGCTAAGGTTAGCAATATTCTGATGGTTTTAAGCATGGTCACCGAAGAGCAAGTCTCATTGCAAGCAATGTCTTCTCTTCCGGTGTGCAGCTCATGGCTACGAACCGTGCTTTGAAGGTCTCTATCTTCTTATCAGGTTCCCTTTCCCTTGAAGATCCATTTACACCTTTACATGTCTTACCCATATAGGTGGATCCTCGAGGGTCCATATACAACACTTGTATATGAAGTCTACTTTAGACTTTTATTGCTAACATCCATCTTTCCATGTTATGATCCTCAGGAATTTCATCACATGAAATCCGATCATTGTCAGATTTCTCTAACACATGGAATCCATCCTCAAACTCATTTGAAGAGGTATTAGTGTTTCATCTTTAATTGTCCTTTTAGTTTCCAATTTCAGGAGCCTCATTATCTTCTCAAGATAAATGAGTTCTACACTTCATTTTCATCTTGATTCTCAAGAGTCTCAACCTCTAAGAATCATATTCTCAGAGATGAGATACTTAGAATCTCAAGGTCATAAAGTAGGTATCCAATACCATCCTTTATTTTCCTAATGAAGCAGCACTTTCAAGTTCTAGATTCCAACATACATGGAACCTTATTAAGGATATACATTGTAGTCTCTACTACACATATATACCTGGAAACTAAGGGATAATTATGTTAAAAATTCATCATTGATAAGATCATGTCACACAAGATCCAATTGTATCTACCTACAACTCTATTGAGTGAAGGTGTGTTAGGAGGATTGAGATAGAAATGATATTCATATCTCCATAAGGTATTCTTTGAATTTATCTAATAGGTACAGGCTACCTAGATTAGATCAGATTCATTTTATCTTCCTTCAAACTTTGGTTGTAAACCAAAATAATGAAATCTTTGAACATTTCAAAAAAATTCTTTAGATGAAGAGAAGAAATCTCATATCATTCATAATCTTTAATAGATATCACATATCCATAATGTTTACTATGATATAGATGATCCGCATACATCAATATGTATGAGATCCCGAATACCTTGACATCTTACACCATTCCCAAAGAAAGGTGTATTGGACATTTTTACTTTGAATACAATATTTATAAGTATGTAAGTTTTGAAATTTTAGACATTCTAAAGTTTCATCTCTTACTATTCTATTGATCAAATCAATAGACAAATGTCCAAGGCTTGATGCTAGATCATTATCAAATGATCTTCATCCTCCTATTTATCTTAAGGTTCAATTTCAGCATTTAGAAATCTTAATGAACCATTCATTAATTTTCTAATTTAGTGGAGTCCACTAGATTTTAGATTACTTTCTGAAATATCTTCATCATAACTCTTTATGATAGGTCCATTCCAGAATTCATGTTTATTTCCAACATTTAGAAATAAACAATGAGTGTATTTTAATGTCTAGGTCATAGAGACATTCTCTAGAACTAAGGTTTCTCCCACTAAAATTACGAAGTCTAGTGATCCAATAGAAATTGTTGCAACAATTGCATCAATGTTCATCTAGATAACTATAAACCTTAAGATAAAAATTTTTCAGTCTTCCAAAACATATGCAAACCATTGCAAGTGTTGTCAGAAGATTGAGATACAATTATTAGACTCTATCTTATCAAATAAGAAAGTCAATTTCAATGACTTATGTAGATTATTTTGATGCTCTATCCGAGTCCTTCTCTAAGGATTCTAGACAGACTTGATAGTCATACTATCAACACATCAACTTATTGTAGTTTTGACATTCATCCAACTCTTTGGATGACATATGGAAGTCATAGATGTACAATCAACTCTTTGACCATACTTCTTACTCGGGTCCAACCCATGCTTCCACTGCGCTCCCTTTATCTATAAGCAACCATTGCTTAAGACTAAGGATCTCTTATGTAAGAGCATTTCAACATTCATACATGCTTTATTAAATTCATACAATATGAATATTATGAAGCTTCATGAATGACCAGAGTATAGATAGTAGAATGATGACACTCATCATCTACATCCATCTAAACTCTTAAAACATAGGTTCTGGTAGGTATTCAAACAATTTTAATACATCATCTCTTATAGAGCTACCATTCTACATGATGCAGAGAACCATGTCACTCATGATTAAATGTCAAGAGCACATGTATGCCAGAATATCTTCATTGTTTTTATAAGGATTATTTGACAATTGCGATCATCATCGACATGTTACTTCCAAAGTACATCCAATGAGATCAAGACTATAGAGACATACAAACCTTAGGGTTGTAGTCTTATTATCTATTTAATTGTCATTCCTCATTATTACGAGGAAACTTGCTCATTGCAACCACATACATTATGTGTCCAACTGCAAGTACAATATCTGGATCATGGGTCCAATCCAAGATATTTCAATGGTTATTATTGAGTATATCATTAAGTGGGTTTTAATGAAGGATTATCTGAAATAAGAAATTTGCATAGATGTATGTATTTATATATATATATACATATTTTACTTTAATTTAGGAATTTTTATATCAAAGTTGTCTTGCCATGTCAACATTGAAAGTTCATTCCCTTAATCACTTTCAACGTAAGAGATATACTTACCATTATATCTCAAGCAAGATCTGGGATCTCCTTCCGTATCTTTGTTGCATCCCAATAAGATGAGAACCTACAACTCGGATAAAAAGAAGCGGGAACACATTCCGCCTTGCAAGTCCAACTTGCATCTCCCAATTTGGTCTTTAACACCCGGGCCCACCACCCCTAAGGTGATGTTGACCCGTCATTAATTGAACCAAGCGTCAACAGGAATACAACTCGCTATGTGCAATCCAATATCACCCCAATAATATGAGGACTCGATATTGGGGTCACTACGCATACATCCCTACTATTTCGAGAAGCGAAGAGCCCGATCCAGATGCGCTTGCATACAGGAGCCGTCACTTCGGACAGGCGTCTCCTACATACAATCCCTGGCGACGGAACCCTTCGCCTTGACGGGAGACCATGGATGTCACTTATGTGATCCTCCATATCATATTCAAATTTTAATTAATCACTATGAATCATATTCATTATGATTAATTCTTCCAAGGGAAATAACATCTCTATTCATAATAGAGTGTTTTAATTTTAATTGGATTCCAATCAATCTAATCATATTAAATTATTGATCTAATTAATATCCAACAAACATTATATTATTACTTGAATTATGGTATTATCTCAAATACGTATTATTTCGAATTTTAATAATTAGAAATACATCATGATTTCTTAAGCATTATACTAACCCTACCCGCTGTCATGGCCAGTACCGATGAGAGTGGGACGGACCACATACATTGCAACCCGCAACCCCAATGCTCTCCGACTAGACACCATATCCACCTCGAGAAAAGATAATATAAAATAAATAATTTTGTACTTGAGATGATCATCGGTTCTTCAACCGAAATTATACCATATAATAATAATCAAAACAATTTTTGATTAACATTATAATGAGATTTGCTAAACAAATCCCAAGTCCTATTCAAGCAACATGTTTGTTGGAATGTTGATCATGTAACCAATTAGTGATCTAGATCACATCTAATCAATTATTTGTTAAGGCAATGTCATTTAAGGGAATAATTATCAACAAATATTTCACAAATACTTATGCACAATTATTCTAGGAAATTAAACAATTTAATTTCACTAATTTATTAAATGACAGTCACCATACAAGCATCAAGTATGATGATTGTTTTTCCAATTAAGATTTATATCAAATCTAATCAATTAATTGGTTGAGGCCATGTCAATTATGTAAATAATCAACTTCCAATATTTCACAAATATTTTTCATGATTATTTCACGAAATTAACAATTAATTTCACTAATTGACAATCACTTGGTTCTATATTAGGACTGTAATTTCAGCAGTGACCCCTACTTACTAAAATTAGCATATCTCAATCATATTAAATCAATATTAGACAAAATCATTTTTCATAGATTGTTAATTTGATTTAGGACAGAAATCGAATGATGTTACACGCATTTTGAGGCAACTCTAAACAGTAATTAACATTTTAATCACGTTCAGATCCCCAGTTCCCGCAACAGTGCATACATGTTCATTAAAACAACCATATCTAGAGCATATGAAATCCAATTTACGTAAACTCAGATCCTATGGTTTACTTATTTAATGGGGAATAAAATCCAAGTATTAAATTCGTGTTTAAACAATTTAAACAGTGCCGAATTTATTTACTAAACAGATCTGCGAAATCAAATGCGATAAAAACTTTCGCGATCTTAACGAACCCAAGTCGTCCTCGGTTTTTCGAATCATATTCGAAACCGTCAACCTGGCTCTGATACCACTTGAAGGATATGGAATTTATCCTCAAGCGCATCACGGAAGCATGATCTTCGTATCGGATACGACGAGGAACGACTAGTCGTACTAGTACTAGTTGTTCGGTGCAGCGTAATTTAAAATTTTTTCGATGAAACCATATGATCCGAGAACCATTCTCAGATCGTTTCATCTATAACGACAACAAGTATAATGCAATACCTCTTGAAGTGTGGTTGATCGAGTCTCTAAGAGAAGAGACCTCCTGTCTCAAGTCTGATCGTAAGCGAGACCGCTTGCGAGCGTGGGGATGAACCACGTTGTCCTCGCAATCCAAGAAGATGATCCAAGCATGGTTGCTCCTGATCTCATCACACGAGATCGAACGTCTCCTTCGTGGGCGTAGCACACCAAGAAGACGGAGAACCGAAGAACGTCGAAGCGGCGGCGTGGTGGCAAGGGAGACGACGATTCTCTCCTCTAAGGTTTGGTGGTCGGCCACCAATTAGAGGGAGAGATGGCTGACGTGTGTAGAGAAGAAAGAGAGAGAGAGAGAGAGAGAGAGCCTCAATATCACATGTTAAGAGAGAGCATGGTATGAATCTCTATTTATAGGGTATTGGGATCCACGGATCTCAATCCATGGGACACATAAAATCAATGGGTGAGATTGATTTATGTTAATCCAATGGTCAAGATTGTTGTTGGTAAAACCAACAAATTTAGGTTAAAATATATTTGACAAAATCAAATATAAATTAGTCCTAAAACAAACTCAATAAATAAGGAGAGAATGTACATGGAGATTTCATCTGCATGCACATTCCATGTGGACGGCCACACATTCCTATTAGGAATGGTGTGCCGCCCATACCTTCCATGGAGAGAGCAATCTCATGGAAATCCATGAGATTGCATATCTGTTTGAAAATCTCCTTTATTTATTTCCAACAACTTTTGTTGGCTTTTAATCTTCAAAAATAATTCACAATTATATTTGAGAATATTGCAATCTTGTCATGGAAAAATTGTGAATCATATTCACAACCCAAAACAACATATAATTTACATTGTCAATTAATTACACAATGTGTATCCAATACACATAATAACTAATCAACAGATATAAATTATAATTGGCTCTCTCTAATACATTATAAATCACATTTATAATATATTATGAATAATTGGATATTTTTATCCACATTATTCTTATCCATATTAATTAAATCACATTTAATTATATTGGATAATTTCTTCATACATCAAGCTGATTAAATCACATTTAATCATTATTCCTTCATTGCTTAGATCTTATGGAATTATTCTTGAACCCTTCAAAAATAATTCAATCTCTCCGCAGATACTTAGAGATAAGGACAGGGCGATTGTATTGTTCCACGTATAGTGACATGGATATTGAGATCATATCTCAAATCCAGATCGCGGGCCTCCCATAGATGCTTGATTAAATCAAGACCGTAAATCTAATCTTCTCATTGCATCTGAATCACATTCAGATCAATGTCCAACACTTGGACCAAGATCAGATCACTTCTCAACTGAGAGGAGTCACTAAAATCCAGACCCGTTTCATCACTCCCTAGGAATGGAAGCGTCATGGTTATACAACCGTTTATGATCAAATGACCCTCAGGTATTCCCAAAACTGTACATTCTGCATACTGGAAGACTCAGACTAAACCCGAAGTATCGGATCAACTTTATATTGTCTACTTCATGGTTTTATCAGTAAGTTTCTCATTCGATCATTGGGAGTTGGTATCAATCATACACTTTCCAAAGGCGTATATTATAGGTCTCGATCATATATTAAAAGTATATATCAAACCTACAAATTCAGTCAAGCTTCCAAAGCGAGATGACCATGCGCATGGAATTTGATTCTTCCCAATATCTCCTGAGTGAGCTCATGTCTTCTGGTTCAGTAACTGAATCTGTATGATCCCTTTGAGAGATCGTATTACTCATATGCCCTTATGTGCACACCATCGCGTCGGTGTATAGACCTTGATTAGGTCATCAACCTATTGGTCTCCCAAATGTACACACTCAGACATATAGTAACACATCTGTCTCCGGTCAGATGATACGTGCCTATATCATGACAGCATATGATATAGGACTTTGGTTATCTCGATCTCGTTAAGTCAACTCTTTGACCTAACTAATCCGACACCTCCGAATCTCTATTCATATGCAGAGGACCTGCATCAAGAGGTCGGTCAGATATCAGCCTTCAGAGATAAGGATTGCCATCTCCTACTCAGGCTGGAGATCATCTCTTAACAATCATTTGACGGTGCTTGATGAGTCCTCAATCTAACTCTTTAGATATTCATCCAAGCACCAGCCTCTATGATTCAATAGTTGAATCAACAGTTGTATGATTATTAAGATGGCCATGGTACATAATCCTAATTGTACTAAGGGACCTATTATACAAATTATTCATTCTTCATTTCAGATCAGGGAATGATATGTGTAATAACATTTATTGCATAATGGCTCACCGTGGGCTCGCATTTCCAACAGGGGGGGCGGCTTGGACAGCATGGGTGGCGGAGATGGAGGCGCGGCAGCCGCACGCGCGACTGCGTGAAGGATGAAGGGGGGAGCTACGGCGAGGGCGAGGAGCGGCGCTGACTGCGGCTGCGCCGAGCGGGTGGTGCGAGCCCGGCTGGGCAGCGATGGAGGAGAGGGGGGGTGGCGGGCGGCGTCGCCTACCCATGGAAGAAGGGAGGTGGCGCTGGCCGCTGCCTCTTTTGTTTTTTTAGTTTTTTTTTGTTTTTTTAATTTATGCTTTTAAAAGAAACTTCTTTCTTTATTTAAATTTTTTTATATTTTTTTAATTTTTTTAAACAGGAATGCAAATAAAAATGACAATGAAGGGGGTTTGATTGTGAGGGAATGATGAAGATGGGGATGAAATACAAAGGAACAAAATATGAGATAAACAAATCAAGAAGGGACATGGGAAAAAAATACTTACCTGAATTTTCACCGGATTTGCGGAGCAGCTACGCTGGACTCCTGTCATCGCCTCTATCCAATTGGCGAAACAAAATTGGAGAAGCTACGCGTGCTCGATGGGGAACTCGTGACGCGGAACGGAGCTCCACGGATCTCGCCTGAAGGAGGTCGTCACTTGAGGAAGATGCTTCGCCGCTGTCACCAACAAAACACTCCAAGCTCTCTCCTTTTTTCTATTAGAATGACGGATGGGGAAAAAATGAGGATGTACAAAATAATATAAAGAGAAGAGAAAGGGAGGTTAGAATGGTGATGATGTTGAATGGGAAGTTGTATTATTGGTGGAGTTGAATGGGAGGTTGGTGGAAGAATAGCGAGTAGAATGGGAGTTATTAAAAATTGTGGAGTTGAATGGAAGTTGGTGGTAGAATAGAGAAGTTATTGTAGAGAATAAATAATGATATAAATAATGATATAAATTAGGCTACTAAAATACAATAAAAATATAGATAAGAAAAGAAATGGAGAATTTACAAAAGAAGATATACAACATGTAATATTCTTTGTTTGCTTTTCTTTTTATATTTTTTATCTTTTTAATAGTAGCTATGTACAATAAGAAAATACAATAAAATACTACAATCAAAATACAACACCACCATTATTTTTTTATTTTAATAATTAAGAAAAAAATAAAAAATGAAGAAAGAATGAACATATACATAATATACAATGTACATCTAGGTCCCAAAATCCAACTTTTGCAATTGAGCTCCGATTTTAATGAAACCACTTCCGTTGGATAGATAATTTTCTAAATTGAACTTTAAAAGTGAGTTTGGTGAATTTGGAGTTCATACGGAGCGGGAATTTGGCTTGGAAGTTGGACTTTACGGCTATTTCTCTTTGGGATCTAGGAGCATTTATTTGAGATGAAATTTGTTTTGTATTTTTGTATTTTTATATACATTTTTATGGACAGGTTAGAGAAAGAATTAGCCAAAAAGGAGTTGAAATGAAATTACTAAAAATGCATGAAGTTTTGGGCTATTTACATGTGAAAAACTCCTTTGATTTTGCGGCTTTTTATTGTTAATTTATTTTGTACAATCTAATATACAATAATTAGTGGGTTTTATTTACAAGAGTTATTTTGTTAATTTATTGATTTTATGGATATTTTTATGGGATTTTACTCGGGGATTTTGTTAAGATCAAGATATTGAGATGATGAATCGTGGATTCATCACCCGCTCCCACCAAGCTGCATCACCCGCTCAGCCTTCGAACCATATCGATCTCCTTTTCCCTAGTGGGGGAACCATGTTGAAGGTTTATGGATTTTATCATTTTGATTTTATGTAAAAATTACAATTTCATCTCGTCAAGTTTGTGCCATTGCAAAAGTTTTAACACATTTCAATTTGGCATTTTAATTTTTGTATTCCACGGACACCCCTACATTATTTTTATGATTTGGACCTCTATTTATATAATCTATTTTAATAAAAAATGGCATATTAAAGATCATCTAATTCTCTAACATTTTTCTATTTATCTGGGTATTTGTGTGCATTGGATAATTTATTAAAAATCAGAGTTTAACATGTAGTGATACTTTACCAATTTATGCTATGAAATTTGTGCATACTTAAATTTTGCTCCAAAATTTTTGCAAAAATAACATGTGATGCTCTGGTTGTACTTTAATTACTGTCCAAATTTCATTTAAATTGGAGTTGTCTTGTGCATGAAATAAATTGTTTAGTCATTTACGTAATTGATTTTTTGTTAAATCCATAATTATTATTTTTGTAAAATTTCAAGTCCCTTGGATTTATAATTTATATATCTGTTTGATAAAATTCTCTCTCAAATAATTTGATTTTGTCGATGTAGTAAATATAGAATTCTCACAATCACTTTTTTCAGTAAACAAATTATAAAAAATTCATAAATTGTCAAAAAATTCTAAAAAAAATTATTATTGCTTCAATTCATCATGTTTAAGTTACAGTAAATTTTTCATAATTTTTTATTTCACAAAAAACGCATAAAACCCCCCAAAAAGTTCACATTTTTTACTATTTCAAATTAAATCCAAAAATTCCAAAAAATACATTCTGCATTCATCATTGGATTAGATTTTAAGGAAAAATATAACTTTACTAGATTAACTTAATTTGACATTAAAATTAATTTGGCTAAATTGCTTAATTTCTTAATAATCTAATTCATCCGCATATGTAAATTTTACAATTTTATCGCATAAAAAATTAGAAAAAGTTATGCTTGGAAAACCATGAGCTAATTTGTATAATTTGATATGAAGTTGTTCCTTTGGCTCCTTGAGTCGACCCTGGGGCATGCCTAGGTTTTAGCGAATACATCAAATGGTTCCATTACCAGGGAGGCAAACAACTTGGGATCATTTTAGAAAATTAGATTTGGGTTTTCCATTCATTCGTGTAGTCTGACCCCTAAAACAATTTGCAATTATTCCATTTTTTCCATTTATTTATCTTTTTTAATCTTGCTATCTCTCGGTAACATAAATTCCATCTTTTTGTGTGAGGGCCCGGTGGACTTGGAGTGTCTTTCTTGAAGTCGGCGCATCTCGAGGTGCATCGAGGTCGATGAATTGTGGATCGAGTTTGTTGTTTAGACGCCAAGAAGATCATTGAAAAGTTATTTTAATTTTCATTAGCTTGTAATAATTTCTTGATTTAGAGCGGATTTTGTTTAGAATCTCGCACTTGTATCATGATTGAATATTGTCTCCGTTGTGGTTGTATGATTTATTGACGTAGACTAAGACAAGCACTCACGGATCTCAGAGCAAATTTTCTGACATGTGCTCATACTTCATAAGACCACACTTCACATTTTTCGAGATGCACTTAGACTGCAGAGCTATTAGTTAAAATTAATTTGCTCATCACTCATTAATAGAAGTTCCTGTATAGGAACGATTTTCTCGTTCGCATTTCATTTAGTGTAAAATTTCAATTCAAAATTGCATCTGGTATTATAGAGAGCTGGAGGTACCGTAAGTCTTCTTACTCAAGCATTCATCTTTTTTTCTTGATTGCATCGACTTTTTCCTATTCTCTCTGTCTTTTTTCTAATATGGGATAAAGAAATTGGGATTGGATGGTAGACGTGATTAGTTGTGTGGATTAATTACAGTGACAACTAATCTCTAGAATCATGACTGCTAATTGATATGGATTCAAAAAAAAATGACTAAAATTAACCTTTTTTGCGGGATAGTAACCCCAACCTTGATTTCAAGCCAGGTAAGGTATAGAGTTCGTGTGCATGCTCTAAGATAGTGCCCAAATCCCCGCCTTCCATATCAACGTATCCCACTCTTAGTAAATATCACAAGCGAAAGTATTCAAAGTTCGACTAACCAGCACCAAGTAACCTACGCTTGCCTCGGCATGTAGATAGGGGTGAAGCAGCAGTGTGATGCGACAAGTTTCTTAGTAAGCCCCTAGGATGAAGTAACGAGCCTTGTCAATCTCTGCCTACTTCGGTAGGTAGATAGGGACAGGTCCCTGAACTTTGTCAATATTAACCGAGTAAGCTAGTGATAGGAGATAAGAGAGGAAGGGCATTGGTATATTAGGAAACAAGTTAAACAGGGGAGACACAATCAGCATTGAGCCAACTCCTCTATAAGCCATCAAGTAATCTTGCTAACTTTTCTTGAAAATGACACTTAAAATAAACCAGATTAATCGGACCTAGCTTAGGGTCATTCACTGTATTGAGTTGGTGCAATTAGGATTTGCTCTTACATTTTTCTTGGTGTATGTTTGTGTGTGTTCTCTCCCGGTGTTTTTCACGTTTTAAAACAATATTCTCTCATTCCATTTCGAATATGTCAGCTCATCAGTTTCCGCACTGACCATCCTCACCATCTTTCTCCTCCATGAACCCTCTCTTTGAGACAGTTGTCCATAACCACCCCTTTTCTCTCCATCTCACCATGATTATGGAGTCAGAGCTTCAACTGACTTCTCCAGTTCTTTACACACTCTAGATCCACTTCCACCTTAGGCTGACTATGCTTATTCTCGATTACTTGCTGGAATCAACGAACCGAATGAAGAGCAAGCCACTATTGAGACAAATGATTGGCAGAATTATGTGCCCCCACCTACTTCATTCTCACCTCATGTAAGGACCGGACAATAATTTACATATACAAATCCCAACTTGACCTTAAGGCATAACATGGTCGATCGAATATACCGAATAAAGAGGCATTCAACTTACGATCTTCCTGACTTGATCGACCCTAGAAATCAAGCCTACATTGATCAACCTTCATTTAGAGAGCCTACACATTCACAATATTAGACTCATGGATTCAATCTAGAAACCCCCTCTTTATTGACTCCTTCATATGAGGCTCCGACCAATATTTTCCATTCGGATGATCCATACTCGACCTAGCATTACATGTCAGTGTCTAGGTAGGTTGAGTATGAGACCCCAATATCTCAGTAGTATCCTCCAACTGAGGAGAACACTCCAATGCTTTGTCATGAGAACTTTTTGGAGGATGACATTTTTAGACTTATCGAAAAACATGAATTATTTGGTTCCAAGTTGAGAGATGTGTCAAACATATTGAACTCAATTACTGCCAGCTTGAGTATGAAAGTGGAGAACACCATGAGTAGATTTGATGTTGAAAATCGAGCTAGCATTAAGAGATGAATCTCCATTTCATCACCTTTATTCTATCATTTTGGCCTTAAAAACACCAGCAAATGCATGTAAATAGCATTAATTTGTACATATTAGCATTCATTATTTATTGTATTAAATGTACATAGAATAAAGTTTTTAATGCCAAAATTATAGAATAAAGGGAAGAAAAGAAAAAGGAATAAAATATTGCAAATATTTTATGACCCGAACCCCGAGACCAAGGCCAGCATGGAATTGGTCGACAAGGAATGACGTAGGGGGAGATAAGGGCCAATTATACAATAAATACCTCATTTATTCATGCATTTATTTACGCATTTTGACACCGATTTTGTACATAATTACTTATTCAGCAAATAAAGAAACTTTGTACATAGATAATAATGTAAATAAAAATACAAAATTGATTTTGTATAAAAAGGATACACAGTGTACATTTTATACCCATAATAAAAAGCCAAAATCTCAACTTCACAGACCCATATCTTGCAAATAAAAACTCCAAATCACCCAAACTCACCTTTAATTGTATATAGCTTTCCATGAACTATTTAATAAAATTGGTGTCATAATTTTTGGAGTTCATTTGTAGAAGTTAGGTTTTTGGCCCTCCTTGTACATAATACATGATTAAAATATTTATTTTATTCAATACCTATTATTTCTACAAATTTATATTTTTAGAATTTTGTAAATAATGTATATAATACATGTACGTATTAAAAGTTCAAGAAAAAACAACAAGAATTTGTAAAATAAAATAAGCCTATGTAATACACAGGCAAAATACCTATGTTAAGAATGTATATATATAAAAAGGGATCTTAATTCTTTTATTCTTTATTCATCTACATTTTCATAATAATGTATATCTTATGTATAACTTAGTAAAAATACAAAACCAAAACAAAAACAAAATAAAAATCATTAAACAAATAAAATGTATATAATATATAGGTGAAATACCTATAAGTATACTTACATATGCATATACCTATTTATTCAAAAATGTAAATAAACTCCTAAAAATTAAATAAAAATACCTTTCTACTCACAAAAATAAATTATAAATTTATAAAATAAGCCAATAAAATAATTAAATAAAATAAACAAATAAAAAATAAAATACACAAAAATACATGTAAATACGTACATATACACATTATTCAAATAAAACTATAATAAAACACGTCGAAAAATTCAATAAAAATCATTAATAAATACTAGATGAAATAATACACATTTTTTATTTTATAAGAAAAATTAATAAAATCGTTTAAGGTGTCAAATAAATCAATTTCCAATCAGATCTCCTATTTTGGCGTCTAGCGGCCGACGTGGGCCAATGGGGAGTCGGCCTTCATTGACCCCCTGGTCAACTGTCCCATCCAAGCCTCTGCGCCTTTGAACTGTCAACTCCCCAATTTTCCTCCAGTTTTTGCGGCCATCCCTTCCATCGTTCAGGCTCGCTTCCTTCACAAGAATTGTCCTCTGATCATCCATGATGCCCGCCAAAATCTTAGATCAAGTAGATACTCATTGGATCAGTCAATAATCGCCAGTTAAAAAGGCCCCGCGCCAATGTGTATAAATAAGTAGCTCCGCCTCCTTCCTCGAATTTGGCCATTTTTAATCCGATCTCAAGCCTAGATTCCAGTCCTGCAACATTCCTCGTGACAGGGGGGTGTGCTGGTGCCTCGAATCGGCCGGAGGGAGGAAGATTTTGACGCGGCGGAGTTCCGGCGTCCGCCCTGCTCCCTGGAGGCCCCCATGTATAAGAGCTGTCTCTTTCTTTGATTTTTAGTTAGTTTCTAATGTTAGCTTTCCATTCCAGTCATTAAATTAGGTTTTAGTTAATTCCCTTAGCATAAAAATCAAAATTCGAAGTTCGTCGGAGCTCCACTCCGGCGACTTCTTCACCGTAAACCCCACTGTTTCCGCCCGCCATTCGCATCCCATCTCGTTCCTCATCGCACTCTCCATCGAACGCACACCTCAGATCAACCCAGGACCATCGGTCTTGGCGAATCGGGGCTCCCCCTCCGCCGTTCGCCGGAGCCCCTCCGCCCACCTTCATTTTGCGTTGCAGCTTCAAAACCCCGGGTCGAGGAGATAGCTCTCTCGCCCGCGATTCTTCCTATGCAGGTACATCGAGGAATAGAGCCCATCTGGGCTTGCATTGAACCAGGAAGAGGTTCCTGGGGGTCCTCAGCTTCATCGACCTTGACCCAGCGACTCGGACCTCCAGGAGCCATGAGATCACCATCAGTCGATGCGGGACGCCTTCAGCTACGTGTAGACCACCTCAGACGCGCCGGGGAGCCCTGGGGGAGCCCGAGATTCTCGATCGAAGCTCTCCAGGCGCGAGCTTCTCCCCTGTTCTTCTAGGGAGCTTCAGCACTGTCGGATCAGGAGGCGAGGCCCAGTTTGATCAGGAGCCATCCGATGAAGCCACGTGCCAACCGTCAGATTAGCCAGGATCGTCTAATCCAGGCCCTTCATCGCCGAACCGGTATCCACCGTCGGATGCTCGACGCATGGATAAGTGGCGCATCCAGCGCCGCAGGATGATGCGCTTCATTTGGGGGTAAATTTCACATCTAGCCCCCCGCCTTTTTGTGTTTGTAGTTTAATACCAAAAATAAAAAGTCAAGTTGTAAATAACTTGTAAAATTTGCAGAATACCCCCCTAATGTTTGTATATTTGCGTTTTAGTCCCTCCGCGTTTCACGTGCAGCAACCACGTGAGGCGCGTGAAAATTGCACTTAAACCCCGCCGTGTTTTTGTATTTGCAAAATGGTCCTGAAAATGAAAGTTAACGTTCATTTTTTTATTGTGATTTTTGCATGTATGCCCCTGTCAATTATTTTATTTGCAAAAACACCCCTGCCAGGCCATTTATTTTTGGAATGCTTTGTCTATTTATTTTGTGCTTCATATTTCTTCGAAAATTTTTTCAAAAATAGACTTGAGCTTCTGTTTGGTTGTTCTTGCACGCCATAATTTTAGATTTTAATTTTATTGCATCTTTGCATTTATTAAAAATAAAAAACAAGCATTTTACTTGCTGTCTAGCTTAGAAAATACCAAAAAAATATTAAAACATCACTAAAAATTCCAAAAACATTCCCTAGTGTGTATTTTAACCTATTCTAGTGTCAGTCCAAAAATCACTAAAAATCTCAAAAGAAAAACACTAAAAATTTAAAAACACTCAAAAACTTCAAAAAAATCTATAAAATCGAAGAAAACTCAGAAAAATAAAAACTCAGTTCCTGTTTGTCCTAGATTTCATCCTCTTTATTTGAAAATTAGTGTGAAAAAATTTGGTTGCTGATTGCTAATCTTAATTCCTATTCTACTCATAGCCAGCACCTTTTTCACTGTTTTGTCTTGTTTCAGTATTTAAAAAATACCCAAAAACACTTTGAAAAATACCTCAAAATCACAAAAACTGTAAACAAATCCTAAAAGTATCAAAAACATTTTATTTCTGAATTTTTGGTGATTTTTGCATATTCTTATTAATACTCTATCTTGTCTTTTATTACATTGTTTTAAATTCTAATATTGAAAAAGAAAAAAAATATAAAATATAAAATTATAAAAATCAGAAAATTAAAAATCAAAATACAAAATTAAAAATTAAAATTAAAAAAAATTAAAAAATTAAAAACCCACAAAAATAGGCTTCACACATGGATGACTTTGTGGTACATATAGGCTCTTGCATTTTTGTATTGCTCTCTGTGGTTCGACTTCTACATGCTTGTTCCCTATACATTTTATGGTAGAGTAATAAAAGATTGATTCACATTTCTTTTTGAGCTTGATTGATACATTCTTTCATTGTGGGTTAATTGCCGCATAACTTGGGTATTTTGCGAGCGGTCGCCTCGACGACAACTTATTTACATTATTCATGGTGACCCTCGTGGAAAATCCTCGTTATCAGATGGCGTCGTTGCCGGGGAGCAAAGAGCATAGCCTAATTTATTTTGTCATTCTTGTGTACATTTTTGATTCATCATTGATCTTGTGAGCAGTATTCTTATTGTCATTAATCCCCATGCTCTATTGATTGATTCATGTATTGTGATTATTTTATATCTGCTCTATTTTGATTGGTTGAGCTATACTAATGCAATCTTTTGTGACTTTGATGCGAGGGCCCGCCACGCGAGGATGGCTTCTTAGGAGGCCAAGGCAGTCGAGCTTGGAGGAGGGTGGTCTTCACCTCATGACCACTTGGAGAGAGAGCATCAAGGAAGCAAGGAGATGTGGATTAGATAGGCTTAGAAAACTTAGGATTATTTCTGTAATTTTTGGTGAGAGAGAGACAATTTTGGCATGTAATAATTAACAAGACTCTACTCTTCACAATGAGGTCCAGTGCCCGGGTGCCTGTTCACCTGGGGGCCTCATCGCTGTTTTCCGTGATTTCTACCGCCTTCTTTTCTTTGTTTTCTGTTGTTTTGTGCTTTCCGCCTTTATTTTACTTTGTTTTGTGTGCTTGGAGCCCTAGATATAGGTTGCTTGACTCGGTAGCTAGGTCCAAACATTAATAAGAATGCATGTTCCTATAGTCTACTTCGTATGGATCTAGTCAAATTTAAACAGCTCGATCATTTATCTCTTAACCCATGTGCCGTGAGCGAACCCCATCAAGCGCTACTCCAGAACTCGAGTGTGTCGAGAAGAGGAGGGGTAAGCCAAGACCAGACCCTTATGTTAAAGATAAGTGACCAGCTTGTGGTTCTTCACGTTAATAGCAGCTAATGTTTAGGGCGATTTTGTCGAATGCACACCACCATGTAGATAGGTTTAAAAATTCTGTTTTGTATACCACATGGAGAGAGCTGGGATGCACTGTAAGTCTTCTAACTCAGCATGCATCATTCGGTTCAATGGTGAGATTTCCATCATAGAACCACTTGCACGACTTTTCCGCTATCTCCCTCTGATTTTGAGCACCTAGGACTTAAATGAAAATCTACCAAAACGTTAAGCGCTGGTATGAAACAGATCCAAAAAAAGTGAAAACCCAAAAATTAAAACTAGGGGACTGCTAAATAAACTTTGACCTTAATTAAAATCCGTAATGGACTATCATTGTACCGGGTTCATAAAGCCCTCATTGTTTTCAGGTACCTTTGAGGGGGTCCAAAACCCAACTCCCTTGAGCGAGTGCGACCCCCTAAGGATTAGAGCCAAAAACCCAGTCTGCAACTGCCTTGTGTATCGCCTGGATTTCCGAAGTAATGGCGCTTCTATCATACGTAGGCGAGTAGGGCTTGGTCACCAATGATGACTCTCTGTTGTGTAGAGCATCGATCCTGTCCGAAGTATCGAGCATAGGCCACGCCTTCACGGGGGTGTCTGTCTCATTGTCCTACGTCCGAGTAGGTTCTTGTACGCTCACGGGTGATTCCGTTGCGAGCGAGGACCAAAGTAGCGGTTTTGCCTATCGACTTCCTCTCTCCATTTCTTTGGCTGAGTAGGGATCCGGGAAGGGTTACAAGGACTCCAAAAAGTACAGACTACAGGTTACACAGGAGGAGGACAAGTATGGGATACCCTTCCGGTAGTACTCTCTCTCCTATAGGGTAACGTACTAAGGACTTGTTATAAGATATGCCTGAAACAACAACTCTAAAACTGAAAAGATAATAAGTAGCCAAACCTTTACGGCTTCACATGGCGTGAGTTGGTGAACCCGATTTCGTATTGTGTTTGTATGGATCTAGATTAAGGTTCAAAGATCAAGTCCCGCGCCTTTGCGCAAATTTTGTTGTGTCACTCCTCTTTGACCCCCGCTCAGTTTGAGCTTTTCTACTGTTTTGCACTCCTTTTTATTCCTCGTTGACCATCGTATCTTTCATCCAACATCCTATCTTCTCTTGTACTTCGCGAAGTTGATCCATGGATGGTTTCCGTCGGGACCATGCCGACACCCACATCGATTCCATGGACTCAACTCCGCCAATAACTTCGAGGCGATTCCCGAGAACCCGATCCGGACTTTGCGGATCGATCTCTAGACTCCTCGTTTTCTACCTTTCTCTTGGCCACCCAATAAACTGGGATCACCTTTGTCCCACTTTCGCCGTTGTGAATGGAAGTCGATTACAGTCTACATCCTTTTCCATTCACAACATGCTGGGGTTGACCTGAATTCCAGCTTCGTCTCGGCAACTGAACATTAATTGCAAGCAGTCTGATCAGGACTATCTCCTTATGCAGATAGAAGACAGTGCGAGCCCTGGAGACTACTCAGGAGTTCATCTCTTCCGAATCAGACCCTGACATGGCTCCAGGAGTAAAGGGCAAGGGTCAGCAGCCACCCCAACCAGAGGGACAAGTGCCAGATCAGAATCAAGTCAATGCACAGTTACTGGCATCTATCCAGGCCATCCAGCAGCAGCTGACCGAGCAGGCCCTCACACAGACAGACTTCCAGGATATGTTGAATGATATGATGAACCGAGACGATGGAGGAGGAGGCAGAGGCAGAGGAGGTGGAGGTGGAGGTGGTGGTGCAGATGATGATGATCTAGAATTTCCACCACCACCAAAGCCAACAGTTAAAGAAACATACAATCCGGGAGACAGCCAGATGACCGAGTGGATCCTCATTCCACCGGTACACGCTCACTTTGAGCTGAAGCCCCAATTCATTGCTCTTCTTCCTGCATTCCATGGAAACACCAGTGAGGAGCCGTACATTCACCTGCAGCAATTCTCCCGCATTTGCCGTACTACTCACTATCCCAATGTTCCTCTAGACATTGTCAAGATGACGGCTTTCCCCTTCAGCCTACAAGACAAGGCCCTCTATTGGGTCAATCATATGGGGAAGGTTGTGACGACATGGGAGGAGCTAAAGTCCGCCTTCTTGCACAAGTATTACCCTCTAGGTCGGCTCAACCAGATGCTAGCCCGAATCAGCAATTTCTCCCAAGGACCCCATGAGTCGATACATGAAGCATGGGCGAGATTCACTGACCTGCAGGAGAAGTGTCCCCATCATGATATTCCGAAGACCAGCTTGGTCTAGCACTTCTTTGGGGGACTGAACATCGAAAGCCAAAGGCTCGTAGACGCAGCATGTGGGGGCTCCCACTTCAATAAGGATGAAGACGTAGTCTGGCAGATATTTGAAGAAATGGCCGAGGGAGAGGCCGCCCTCTCTTTATCCAAGGCATATCAGAAGTAGCCCCAGATCCTTCAAAAACAAGTGCACATGGCAGCGTCCAAGGAAACAGAGAGAGATGAGAGCTCCAACATCAGCATCATCGGGGGCCATCTCTCTAAAGTTAACCTCATCGAGAAGCGTGAAGGATATTGTGAATCCTCAAGCGCATCACGGAAGCGTGTCGATCGCATCGTATGCAATCGGAGCAACTAGTCGTACTAGATGCTAGATGCAGCGGAAATTAAAATTATAACTTTAAAGATGAAACCACATGATCACGAGAACACTTCTCGGATCGTTTCATCAAACCACAAAGTACAAGGAATACCTCTTGAAGCGTGGTTGTGATCGCGAGATCCCAAAGTAGAGATCCTCCTATCTTAAGTCCGATCCACGAAGAACGCACTTGCGGGCGCGATGATGAGTCACGTTCCTTCCCGCAATCCTCGATGAAGATCCAAGCGATGGCTCCCCCGATTTCGTCAAACGAAATCCGTCGTCTTCCTTTAGAGTAAGAAACTCCAAAGAAGATGGAGATCCACGAGTCGTCGAAGGCGAAAGCTGAGAGTCTCTCCTTTCTCAACACAAAGTGGACGGCCACTTGATGGAGAAGAGAAAGAGAGAAGGCGAGAATTAGAAAGAGAGAGAGAGAGAGAGAGTTGTAACCTTGCACAACTCTTAATGATGTACCATGGAGAGGCTACCCTAGCCCTCCTTATATACTAGTTTAGGATCCAATGGATCTCAATCCATGGGACACATGGATCCAAGGGATATGCTTGGTCCATGATAAATCAATGGCTAGGATTTGTTGTTCAATAACAACAATTTAAAGTTAATTAATCAAGAGATAATATAACAAATGAAGTGGAGTTAACCAACCCCTAAAAAGGGGGGGGCGTCACCCATGAACTCTTCATGGGTGACGCCACCCATGAGGGTGGTTGTTTTCTCCATTTTATTTATTATATTATTCCTCAATTAATTACAATAAATATCCACCAAAATAATTCCAAAATTAATTTGTGAATATTTCAATCTTGCCATTGAAAATTATGTGAATCATATTCACAACCCAAACTAGTTAGTAAATTGCATTTCCAATTAATTAACAAATGTGAATCCAATTCACATTATTAATTAACAAATGCTATTTACATAAATTCTCTCTCTTATATATATGTATATTATAAATCATATTTATAACATACATATATCATGGATAGAGCTGTCCACATTCTCTTAATCCTTGATAATTAAATCTCATTTAATTATCTTAGATAATCATTTTCTCAATATGAATAATATTCATATTTAAGCTTTGATAATTAAATCACATTTAATCATCAAGTCCTTGCTTGGATATTTCATCAAAAGAATTATTCTTGAACCCTTTCATGAATAATGTGCTTTCTCCGCAGATACTTGGAGATAAGGACAGGGCGATTGTATTATTCCACGTATAGTGACTTGGATGTTGAGATCTTATCTCAAATCCAGATCTTACGTTCCTCCCACAGATGCTTGATTAAATCAAGACCGCAAATCCAATCTTCTCATTGAATCTGAATCTCATTCAGACCAATGTCCAACACTTGGACTAAGACTGGATCGCTTCTCTACTGAAAGGAGTCACTAAAATCCAGACCTGTTTCATCACTCCCTCGGAATGGAAGCGTCATGGATATACAATCGTTTATGATCACATCACCCTCAGGTATTCCCAATACCTGTACATCCTGCATACTGGAAGACCCATGGTCAACCCGAAGATCAAGATCTGTTTTACACTGTCTTCTTCAGGGTTTGATCACTAAGTTTCTCATTTGATCATTGGGATTTGGTATCGATCATATACTTTCCAAAAGCATATATCATACCTAGGTCTTGATCATATACTTTCCAAAAGTATATATCAAACCTACAAATTCAGTCAAGCTTCCAAAGCGAGACGACCGTGCACGGAATTTGATTCCTCCCAATATCTCATGAGTGAGCTCATGTCTTCCGGTTCAGTAGCGAACCTGTATGATCCCTTTGAGAGATCGTATTACTCATATGCCCTTATATGCACACCAACGCGCCGGTGTATAGACCTTGGTTAGGTCATCAACCTATTGGTCTGTCAAATGTACATACTTAGACATATAGCAATACATCTGTCTCCGGTCAGAGGATGCGTGCCTATGCTGTGACAGCATTCAACATAGGACTTAGGTTATCTCGATCTCGTTAAGTCAATTCTTTGACCTAACTAATCTGACACCTTTGAATCTCTATTCCTATGCAGAGGACCTGCATCAAGAGTTCGGTCAGATATCAGCCTATGTGAGAAAGGATTGCCATCTCCTACTCAGGCTGGAGATCACATCTTAACAATCATTTGACGGTGCTTGATGAGTCCTCAACCTAACTCTTTAGATATTCATCCAAGCACCAGCCTCTATGATTCAATAATTGAATCAACAGCTGTATGATCATTAAGATAGCCATGGTACATAACCCTAATTGTACAGAGGGACCTATTATGCAAATTATTTATTCTTCATTTCAGATCAGGGAATGATATTTGCAATAACATTTATTGCATAATGGCTCGCCGTGGGCTCACATGTCCAACAATCTCCCACTAGCCCAAAGAGCCATTAACGGGCTAATCATTTAATCCACACTCATGTGACAATCATATGCTATTTAGAAAAATAGCTAGGTAAGCTGATCAGTCACTCTGTTCCCAAAAGACTATGCCAAGTCCTTTTACGACACTTGCATATCCCTAGGTAACAGTGCTCGCATCCAATGCGAATGTTGCATCTAATGCAACCTATACTCAATCTTGACAAAGCAATTATAGTGTCCTTGACACTATTGCTCAATAACTATTATAACCAGTGTTTCCATAATCCTTATCAGAATACCCTTATTCCGGGAGATCACTATCTCTCAAGGTATCCACAGTTAAGACCTTTTAGATCTCTATCTATAAAGTCTTAACTTCTTGAAAATAAGACATATAGATCACCATCTCTAAAGCCTTGTCATCTTTGAAGATATTGTTATTTCTGCAATCAAGTGTTTTATCTCCATAATAGGATTAGTAACAGTTTACTACTCCCACTGCATGGCAGATATCTGGCTTTTGTACACATCTAGCATACACTAAGCTTCTCGTAACTGATGCACTAGTGCAAGGAGTTCTAGCATTCACTTCCTCAACTCTTTGAGGTGCTATCCCTTTTGATAGGTCAGTACCAAATCTCAAGGGAAGGAAGCCTTTCTTGGAATTTCCAAGAATGGAATATGTCCAAGGTGTACTACAAATGTGACAGTCCCAATGCCCTCTTTTCTTTGATTCTGAACAACTTCAGAACTAAGATCTAAGAGGTATTCTTGAGATCATATCTCAAGGTATGGAATAGCCAGATCATAAAACACTTATTATCATCCTTATATCATTCCAAATGATTAAGATATTATCTACATTTAGCACGATGAACACAATGGCACTCCCACTAAGCTTCACATGGTACATCAAGATTCTATTTGAAATCATAACATTTATAATTTCATCAAATCTTATGTTCCAACAACAAGAAGCTTATTTGAGTCCACAGATGGATTTCTTTAGCTTTCACACCTTACTTTCCAAAATCATGAAGCCCTGGGGCTACTTCATGTGAATATCCTCAGAGAGGTATTCTTAGAGGAATGCAATCTTGAATTACATCTTGAAGATGCAACAGTCAAGTTGTGTAGCTAGGGTTAGCAATATTCTGATGATTTTAAGCATGGTTACCGAAGAGCAAGTCTCATCGCAAGCAATATCTTCTCTTCCGATGTGTAGCTTATGGCTACGAACCGAGCTTTGAAGATCTCCACCTTCTCATCAGGTTCCCTTCTCTTGAAGATCCATTTACACCTTAATGAGTCTTACCCATGTAGGTGGATCCCCGAGGGTCCATATACAACACTTGTATATGAAGTCTACTCTAGACTTTATTGCTAATATCCATCTTTCCATGTCATGATCCTTAGGAGCTTCATCACATGAAGTCCGATCATTGTCAGACTTCACTGACACATGGAATACATCCTCAAACTCATTTGAAGAGGTATTAATGTTTCATCTTTAATTGTCCTTTTAGTTTCCGATTTCAGGAGCCTCATTATCTCTCAAGATTAAATGAGTTCCTTTACTTCATTTTCATCTTGATTCTCAAGAGTCTCAATCCTCCAAGAATCACATCCTTAGAGATGAGATCTTTTAAGAATCTCAAGGTCATAAAGTAGGTATCCAATACCATCCTTTATTTTCCTAATGAAGTAGCACTTTCAAGTGCTAGATTCCAGCTTACATCCATGGAACCTTATTAACGATATATATTGTAGTCTCCACCACACATATATACCAGGAAACTAAGAGGATAATTATGCTAAAATTCATCATTGATCAAATCATGTCACACATGATCCAATTGTATCTCCCTACAACTCCATTGAGTTTAGGTGTATTAGGAGGAGTGAGATAGAAATGATATTCATATCTCCATAAGGTATTCTTTGAATTTTATCTAATAGGTACAAGCTACCTAGGTTAGATCAAATTCATTTCATCTTTCTCCAAACTTTGGTTCTAAACCAAAATTGTGAAATCTTTGAACATTTCAAAGGTTTCTCAGGTGAAGACAAGAAATCTCATATCATACGTAATCATCAATAGATATCACATATCCATAATGTTCACTATGATATAGATGATCCACATACATCAGTATGTATGAGATCCTGAATACCTTGACATCTAACACCATTCCCAGAGAAGGGTGTATTGGACATTTTTCTTTGAATACAATATTCACAAGTATGTAAGATTTGAAATTTTAGACATTCTAAAGTTTCATATCTTACTAGTCTATTGATTAAATCAACAAACAAATGTCCAAGGCTTGATGCCAGATCATTGTCAAATGATCTTTCATCCTCCTATTGATCTTATAAGGTTTGATTTTCAGTATTAGAAATCTTAATGAACTGTTCATTAATTTTCTAATTTTTGTGGAGTCCACTAGATGTTAGATTACTATCTGAAATATTTCCATCATAACTCTTTATGATAGTTCTATCTCAGAATTCATGTTTATTTCCAACATTTAGAAACAAACAATGGGGTATTCTAATATCTAGGTCATAGAGACATTCTCTAAGACTAAGGAATCTCCCACTGAGAATATGAAGTCTATCTATCCAACAGAGATTGATGCAACAATTACATCAATATCCATGTAGACAACTATAAACCTTAAGATCAAATTTCTAATCTTCTAATATATATATGCAACCAATTGCAAATATCACTAGAAGATTGGGATACAATTATCAGACTTTATCTTATGAAATAAGTAAGTCAAAGTCAATGATTATATGTAGATTATTTTGATGCTCTATCTGAGTCCTTCACTAAGGAATTTAGACAGACTTGATAGTCATACTATCAACACATCAACTTATTGCAGTATTGACATTCATCCAACTCTTTGGATGTCATATGGAAGTCACAGAAGTAGGTCAACTCTTTGACTTTCCTTCTTACTTGGGTCCGACCCATGCTTCCACTGCACTCTCTTAATCTATAAACAACCATTGCTTAAGACTAAGGATCTCTTATGTTAAATTCAAAAGAATTCAATGTAAGAGCATTTCAACATTTATACATGCTTCATTAAATTCATACAATATGAATATCATAAAGCTTCATGAATGACTTGAGTATAGATAGTAGAATGATGACACTCATCATGTCTACATTCATCTTAACTCATGGAGACTTAGGTTCAGGTAGGTATTCAAACATTTTGAATACATCATCTCTTTCGAGCCACCATTCTGCATAATGCAGAGAACCGTGTCATTCATGATTAAATGTCTAGAGCACATTTGTATGCCAAAATATCTTCTTCTATTTTATAAGGATTATTCGACAATTACGATCACCATCAACATGTCACTTCCAAAGTACATTCGATGAAAGATCAAGACTATAGAGACATACAAACCCTAAGGTGATGTCTTATTGTCTTATTTAATCGTCATTCCTCATTATGTTGAGGAAACTTGCACATTGCAACCACATACATTATGTGTCCAATTGCAAGTACAATATCTGGATCATGAGTCCAATCCAAGATATTTTTACTGGTTATCATTGAGTATAACATTGAGTGGGTTTAATGAAGGATTATCTGAAATAAGAAATTTGCATAAGGGTATATATATTATATATACATGTTTTACTTTGATTTAGGAATTTTTATATCAAAGTTGTCTTGCCTTGTCAACACTGAAAGTTCATTCCCTTAATCACTTTCAATGTAAGAGATATTCTTACCATTATATCTCTAGCAAGATCTGGGATCTCCTTTCCTATCTTTGTTGCATCCCAATAATATGAGAACCTACAACTCGGATAAAAAGAAGCGGGAACACATTCCGCCTTGCAAGTCCAACTTGCATTTCCCAATTCGGTCTTTAACACCCGGGCCCACCACCCCTAAGATGATGTTGACCCGTCATTAATTGAACCAACCGTCAACAGCTTAATACTCGCTATACGCAATCCAATATCGCCCCAATAATATGAGGACCCGATATTGGGGTCACTACGTATACGGCCTTACTTTTTCGAGAAGCAAAGAACCCGATCCAATTAAATCATGCACAGGATCTGTCACTTCGGACAGGCGTCTCCCATACACAACAACTGGCGACGGAATCCTTTGCCTTGACGGGAGACCATGGATGTCACTTATGTGATCCTCCACCTCATATTCAAATTGTAATTAATTATTGTGAATCATATTCACATAATTAATTCTTCCAAGGGAAATACACATCTATTCAAAATAGAGTGTTTATTGGATATAATTAATTTAATCACATTAAATTAATCATCAATCCAATCATCAATCAACAAACATGTCTTTTACTTGAATAGTAGGTATATACTCAAAGTACGTATTATTCGAATTTTAATAATTAGAAAAATACACATTGTTTGTCTCCGGTATTATACAGTCCCTACCCGCTGTCATGGCCAGTACCGACGAGAGTGGGACGGACCACATACGTTGCAACCCGCTACCCCAATGCTCTCCGACTAGGCACCACATCCGCCTCGGGAAAGGATAATACCAGATAGACCATCATGTACTTTGAGATGTTCATCGGTTTTTCAACCGAAATTATACCATAAATATAAATCAAAACATTTTTGATTATAAGGAGATTTGATAGACAAATCCCCAATCCTATTCAAACAAAAGGGTTTTTCATGTAAAAGTTGTCCTACAACAATTGTAGGATAAACTATGGTTTTCATGAATGCAATGTTTGTTGATGAACCAATGATCAAGATCTAATATCTCATCATTGTGGTTTAGGCAAGTGTCATTCAATGAAATAATTATCTCTTTAAATATTTCACAAATATTTATCACTAATTATTCCAGAAAATTAACAATTAATTTTCATCATGATAATTGAATGACATATCACAAGGTTCAAGATCAAGAAATTGTTAATTTCCAGCAGTGACCCCCAATCACTAAAATTAACATATCTTGATCATTTTAAATCCAAAAAATGCAAACTCAGTTTCCAAAGATTGCTTATTTGATTTATTAAAGAACCCAAGTGATAATTCACGCATTTCAAGGCGGATTAAAACCGTAATCATCTCATTAATTACGTTCAAATCCGCAGTTCCCGCAACAGTGAATATAGTCATATTCAAAAAGCCATATCTTGAGCAAATAAGGTCCAAATTTAGTAAACTCAAGTCCTATGGTTTCCTTGTTTAATGGGGAACAAAAAACAATTGAAAATTTCGTGTTTAAACATTTTAAACAGTGCCGAAAAATTCAATTTTACAGAGGTGCGAAAATTGAAATGCAGCAAAAATTTCGCAACCCTTTCAAGAACCAAATCGTCTAAGGTCTATGGATCATATCCAAACCTTGTTCAACCTGGCTCTGATACCACTTGAAGGATATTGTGAATCCTCAAGCGCATCACTGAAGCGTGTCGATCGCATCGTATGCAATCGGAGCAACTAGTCGTACTAGATGCTAGATGCAGCGGAAATTAAAATTTTAACTTTAAAGATGAAACCACATGATCACGAGAACACTTCTCGGATCGTTTCATCAAACCACAAAGTACAAGGAATACCTCTTGAAGCGTGGTTGTGATCGCGAGATCCCAAAGTAGAGATCCTCCTATCTTAAGTCCGATCCACGAAGAACGCACTTGCGGGCGCGATGATGAGTCACGTTCCTTCCCGCAATCCTCGACGAAGATCCAAGCGATGGCTCCCCCGATTTCGTCAAACGAAATCCGTCGTCTTCCTTTAGAGTAAGAAACTCCAAAGAAGATGGAGATCCACGAGTCGTCGAAGGCGAAAGCCGAGAGTCTCTCCTTTCTCAACACAAAGTGGACGGCCACTTGATGGAGAAGAGAAAGAGAGAAGGCGAGAATTAGAAAGAGAGAGAGAGAGAGAGTTGTAACCTTGCACAACTCTTAATGATGTACCATGGAGAGGCTACCCTAGCCCTCCTTATATACTAGTTTAGGATCCAATGGATCTCAATCCATGGGACACATGGATCCAAGGGATATGCTTGGTCCATGATAAATCAATGGCTAGGATTTGTTGTTCAATAACAACAATTTAAAGTTAATTAATCAAGAGATAATATAACAAATGAAGTGGAGTTAACCAACCCCTAAAAAGGGGGGCGTCACCCATGAACTCTTCATGGGTGACGCCACCCATGAGGGTGGTTGTTTTCTCCATTTTATTTATTATATTATTGCTCAATTAATTACAATAAATATCCACCAAAATAATTCCAAAATTAATTTGTGAGTATTTCAATCTTGCCATTGAAAATTATGTGAATCATATTCACAACCCAAACTAGTTAGTAAATTGCATTTCCAATTAATTAACAAATGTGAATCCAATTCACATTATTAATTAACAAATGCTATTTACATAAATTCTCTCTCTTATATATATGTATATTATAAATCATATTTATAACATACATATATCATGGATAGTGCTATCCACATTCTCTTAATCCTTGATAATTAAATATCATTTAATTATCTTAGATAATCATTTTCTCAATATGAATCATATTCATATTTAAGCTTTGATTATTAAATCACATTTAATCATCAAGTCCTTGCTTGGATATTTCATCAAAAGAATTATTCTTGAACCCTTTCATGAATAATGTGCTTTCTCCGCAGATACTTGGAGGGCGATTGTATTATTCCACGTATAGTGACTTGGATGTTGAGATCTTATCTCAAATCCAGATCTTACGTTCCTCCCACAGATGCTTGATTAAATCAAGACCGCAAATCCAATCTTCTCATTGAATCTGAATCTCATTCAGACCAATGTCCAACACTTGGACTAAGACCGGATCGCTTCTCTACTGAAAGGAGTCACTAAAATCCAGACCTGTTTCATCACTCCCTCGGAATGGAAGCGTCATGGATATACAATCGTTTATGATCACATCACCCTCAGGTATTCCCAATACCTGTACATCCTGCATACTGGAAGACCCATGGTCAACCCGAAGATCAAGATCTGTTTTACACTGTCTTCTTCAGGGTTTGATCACTAAGTTTCTCATTTGATCATTGGAATTTGGTATCGATCATATACATTCCAAAAGCATATATCATACCTAGGTCTTGATCATATACTTTCCAAAAGTATATATCAAACCTACAAATTCAGTCAAGCTTCCAAAGCGAGATGACCGTGCACGTAATTTGATTCCTCCCAATATCTCATGAGTGAGCTCATGTCTTCCAGTTCAGTAGCGAACCTGTATGATCCCTTTGAGAGATCGTATTACTCATATGCCCTTATATGCACACCAACGCGCCGGTGTATAGACCTTGGTTAGGTTATCAACCTATTGGTCTGTCAAATGTACATACTTAGACATATAGCAATACATCTGTCTCCGGTCAGAGGATGCGTGCCTATGCTGTGACAGCATTCAACATAGGACTTAGGTTATCTCGATCTCGTTAAGTCAACTCTTTGACCTAACTAATCTGACACCTCCGAATCTCTATTCCTATGCAGAGGACCTGCATCAAGAGGTCGGTCAGATATCAGCCTATGTGAGAAAGGATTGCCATCTCCTACTCAGGCTAGAGATCACATCTTAACAATCATTTGACGGTGCTTGATGAGTCCTCAACCTAACTCTTTAGATATTCATCCAAGCACCAGCCTCTATGATTCAATAATTGAATCAACAGCTGTATGATCATTAAGATAGCCATGGTACATAACCCTAATTGTACAGAGGGACCTATTATGTAAATTATTTATTCTTCATTTCAGATCAGGGAATGATATTTGCAATAACATTTATTGCATAATGGCTCGCCGTGGGCTCACATGTCCAACAAAGCGATAACATGATCTCGAAAAACTCGCTGTGATCGAGAAGAGGACTCAGAGTTTGGACAAGCTGGATCACATCACCAAGCAATTGGAACTGCTGGTAGGTACCATCAATTCTGTTCAGTCGGCGGCACCACTCGAAGCTCTAGCTGAGAGGAAAGACGAGCAACCACCGCTACATCAGCCTCAACCGAGCCAGCAACCACCGGCAGTCCAGCACGTGTACTACGTGCATGCACCCGATCAGAGCCAGCCGCAGCAGCAGATGGCTGTGTATCAACCAGAGTTTATCTCAGGATCTGATTCAGTATTCCCACCACCACCCCTGGTCCAGGAAGTTAATGGGGTTTGGACTCATGAAGCACAGCCGACCCGTCCTACGGGACAACCCCAGGGTCAGCCATTTGCCAACCGGCAATACCACCAACCTCAGGGTGGTCGCTTTGGGCAGTCCTCTCAGCCTCATCAGCAGTATCATCAGCCTTCTCAGTATGCCAACCAGTGGAGGTAGAATTTTCCAAACCAGCAGCAGCCGCAGTACCGTCATCCACAGCCGTTTCACCAGTACGCGGCTACCACGCCTCAGCAATACCAGCAGTATCCTCCTCCTTCTTATCAGCAACTTCAGCTTCCTGCCCCACCACAGCACCATCAACAACAACCTTAGCACCAACAGATGCAACAACAGCGTGGTCTGCACAATGACACCACCGAGGCACCTCCAGTGAACCCCACCATGGATTGTCTAGCCCAACTTGTCAAAGGGCTAGCGGAGATGACCAAGCGGCTTGATGACCTGACCGCCACCCGAACTACCATTCCTGCTCAGGTCGAAGCCAACCCCAATAATTACAAGAAAAAAGAGTAGGTAGAAAGTAATGTCTTGTCCGTGTCAGAAAATGATATTACTGTCTATTCTAATGCTGTTACTCTTAGGAGCGGTAGGGCCTTGCCTCTGCCTGCTACAAAGATTGGGGTGAATAAAGAAACAGGTGGATCGTCGTCTTCCGCATCAGCCGTGCCAGCTCCAGGGGCGGGTGAGGAGGAAGAAGAAGGAGAAGCCAGTCCAGCCGTCGTGCCATGTCGTCACCAACCTCAGCAGAAAATACAAAAAAATCAGCAAAAACAAAAACAACAAAAAGAAGCTTGTAGCAGAAGCGAAGCCGCGCCAGCATTGGAGGAGCCGCCAGCAACATCTGATCCCTCGCCAGCCGATAGAGCAGACGCTACCCTTTTTGATCGCCCAACAACACCAACATGCCAAGATCCAGCTTGTACTCCTTTTTGTAGTTCGGATGTACAACATTCCGTGGGCGATGATTTTGATGTAAATAAGAACTCTCATTTTTCTGCCAGTGGTGTAAATATTCCTTTTCCTTGTGCAATACAAAAATCCAAAAAAATTGCAAAACAAAAAAAGGCATTGTCTGATCCATGAGTTGTGGATATTTTGGATAAATTGACTGTTGAGATTCCCTTGTTGAAGGCCGTGGAATACATGCCAGCCGTAAAGAAAGGACTGAAAGAGGCATGTCCTAACAGGCGTCGCCCAGCGCAAGAAAACAGACGTCATCAAGTAGAGAGGCATGTCCTCACCTTGGCCACGGTAGCAGCTATAAGCAATCTCCCCCAGAAGAAACAGGATACAGGAGCACCTTTGATCAGTTGTGAGATCTTTGACCAGGTCTTCGAGCGCACTCTCTTGGATAGTGGATCTTCCATCAGCCTTCTGCCCTTGTCCATAATGCGAGAATTCGGGCTGGGACCGCTCAAGCAGACACGCATGATCCTTCAGTTTGCTGACCGATCCGTCAAGCGGCCCCGAGGTCTTCTGGAAGACGTCGTAGTTAAGGTGCAGGAATTGAAATTCCCAGCTGACTTTGTAGTCCTTGATATGGACTCGCCTGCACCCCTGCTCCAGACCCCTATCATCCTTGGCAGACCATTCCTTCGTAACTTCAGGTGCCGTGGTTGACTACGGGTCTGGGAAGATCACGTTCAGCTCGAACACCCAGCAGATCACGATGAACATGAGCAGTGAGCCGAATACCGCAACTGATGAGAGCCAGGCAACATTAGAAGCAGAATGTGATTTTATTGTAGAGATCAAAGACTCAGCTTTATCATTGGATGATTCATGGACCCGAGAAATCCTCACTCTTGAGGAGGACTTGGAAAGCGCAGTCAGCATATGCTCCGATGATTCCTGGGAGGCAGATTCTCAGATACAGGCACATCTCCTCGAGCATTCACTCCAGACCGAACATGATCAGCTTAGCGCAGAACCGTTCGGTGCATCACCAGGATCTCAATAGGATTATGAGGATGGTAAATCTCTCAAAGAAATGCATTCCACCACCAGCATGATATCTGAAGTGACAGATAAAGTGGAAAGGTAAAAACCAGAACTCAAGCCACTTCCGGCAGGCCTAAAGTATGCTTTCCTTGCAGGTGAAGAACAAATGTATCCGGTCATCATCAACAGCAGGCTGAATTCGGATCAGGAATCTCGCCTTCTCGAGGTTCTAGAAAAGAACCGCAAGGCTCTTGGTTGGAGCGTATCAGACCTCCGAGGGATCAATCCAGCCTTGTGTTCATACCACATCTATTTGGAAGAAGATGCCAAGCCGTCTCGCGAATTTCAAAGAATGCTGAACCCTAACCTTCGGGACGTAGTCATGAAAGAAATCACAAAATGGTGTGATGCAGGCTTCATTTATCCCATCTCCGACTCAAAATGGGTAAGCCCATTGCATGTAGTTCCGAAGAAATCCGGGCTTACCGTGGTGACAAATGATAAAGGAGAGGAAATTTCTACTCGGGTACCAACCTCCTGGCGGGTGTGTGTTGACTACCGCCGTCTTAATGCAGCAACCAAGAAGGACCACATTCCCTTGCCGTTTATTGATCAAGTTTTGGAGAGACTCGCAGGCAAGGAGTTCTTTTGCTTTCTGGATGGGTACAACCAAGTGGCGATCTCCCCTGAAGACCAAGAGAAGACTACCTTCACTTGCCTGTTCGGCACCTACGCCTTCAAGAGAATGCCCTTTGGCTTGTGTAATGCACCTGCAACCTTCCAAAGATGCATGTTAGCAGTTTTCGCCGAGACGGTCGGAAGTTTTCTCGAGGTGTTCATGGACGACTTCTCTGTCTATGGTGATAGTTTTAATTCTTGTCTTGAGCACCTGGACAGAGTGCTTCAGAAGTGCCGAGAAGTCAATTTAGTGCTCTCATGGGAAAAGAGCCATTTTATGGTCATGGAAGGTATTGTGCTGGGCCACGTCGTTTCCAAACGTGGCATGGAAGTCGACCCGGCGAAAGTGGATGTCATTTCAAATCTTCAGCCACCTCAGACCGTGAAGAACGTGAGGTCATTCCTGGGGCATGTGGGATTCTACAGGCGATTCATCAAGGATTTCATCCACATTGCCTGACCTCTGACAGAACTCTTGTGCAAGGAGACTGAGTTCACTGTTGATCAGCCGGTTCTCCTTGCTTTCAATCAGCTGAAGGAGCTTATCACTCAGGCTCCAATATTACAGCCGCCCGACTGGACTCTTCCTTTCGAGATAATGACCGATGCGTCAGATTTTGCAGTCGGAGCTGTCCTTGGGCAGAGAAAAGATAGAGCGCCCTACGCCATTCACTATGCCAGCAGAACATTAGACGAAGCACAGAGAAATTATACAGTGACAGAGAAAGAACTGCTGGCTGTGGTTTTCACCTTAGAGAAGTTCAGATCCTATTTGTTGGGATCAAAAGTCACCATCTTTACAGACCACTCTACTATCCGGTACTTACAGCAGAAGAAGGACGCCAAGCCAAGACTGATTCGTTGGATCCTTCTCCTCCAGGAATTTGATTTGGAAATAAAGGACAAGCCTGGAGTTCAGAATGTGGTAGCAGATCATCTCTCCATAATAGAGCAGCATGAACCTCCTCTAAGCAATGCACCTATCACAGAAACCTTCCATGACAAAGCCATCTTAGCTGTGGATTCTCTTCCTTGGTATGCTGATATAGTCAATTACCTCGCCTCTGGGGTAATACCTTCGGATTGGACGAAGAACCAAAAGAACAAATTCATGTCGACCATCCGCTTCTACCAATGGGAAGATCCTCTTTTATTCAGAGAAGGAGCAGATTGTATTTGGTGCAGGTGCATCCCTCAGACGGAGCAATCAAGTGTCCTCGAGCATTGTCACTCGCTCGAATCTGGTGGACACCACTCTGGAGATCGGACGGCAGCCAAAGTACTTCAGTGTGGCTTCTGGTGGCCCACTTTATTCAAGGATGCAGCTGAATTTGTTAAACGATGCACTAACTGTCAAAGAATGAAAGGTACACTCACTGCCAAATATTCAATTCCCATGAAAATCATTCAGATAGTAGACGTTTTTGATGCATGGGGCATTGACTTCATGGGACCTTTCCCTAACAGTCAAGGATTTGAGCACATCCTTCTCGCCGTCGATTACGTGAGTCGCTGGGTTGAAGCTATCCCTGCTCGAGCCGCCGACAACCGAACAGTATGCCAGTTCCTGAAGAAGAACATCATCTCACGGTTCGGGATACCGAAGATTCTCATATCAGACGGGGTTAGCCACTTCATTAACAAGGAGGTCAAGAAGTTAACGAAGGAGTACGACATCGACCATCGTGTCGCATCTCCTTATCACCCTCAGACCAATGGCATGGTAGAGTTATCAAACAGAGAAATCAAGACTATCCTGCAGAAACTTGTTAGGCCAAACAGAAAGGACTGGTCTCAACTCTTGGACTCGGTCCTATGGGCTTACCGAACCGCCTACAAGTCTCCCTTGGGCATGTCACCCTATCGTCTTGTATATGGAAAACCGTGCCATCTGCCCGTGGAATTAGTTCACAAGTCCTTGTGGGCTATCAACAGTTGCAATTTGGACTCACGGAAAAGTGGTCAGAAGAGAAAAGATGATCTGAACAGGCTCTTGGAATTCCGAGACTTTGCATACGATAACACCTTGATGTACAAGGAGAAGGTGAAATGCTGGCACGACCAGCACATCAGACGAAAGACCTTTGACGTTGGACAGAAAGTGTGGTTATTTGACGCAAAGTTGCGGATATTCCCAGGCAAATTAAAGAGTAAGTGGACAGGGCCATTTCGAGTTTGTGAAGTGCATGACAATGGAAGCATTGCCATATCAGAATTGTCCCCTGATGCACAGCCCTTCGTCGTCAACGGCCAACTCCTGAAGCCTTACTTAGAACCAGATGCATTTTTGGTCGTTGTTGACTCAATCCAGCTCGTACAACATGATGACACTTCCACAACTGCTGCAGCATCAACAGATTCAGGCGATGTACTCCAACCACTGTTTATTTGATTCTCTTCTTCTTTTCCTTTTTTATCTTCTCTGTGTATCAAATAGGTGTCGCCCTTGTAGACAGTTTCCTATACTTAGGACGTACTTTGTCCTAAGTATAGGGGGGATGTGCACCCCGAGTCTTCAGTTCATTCTGATCCTCTCCATTGTCTCCTCTTCTTGTCTATACTTAGGAGTATCTTACCCTAAGTATAGGGGGCGACAATCTGAGTACGATCTGTGTATTCTCACCCTTGACCCTCCCTGATTTTTGTACAACCTGCTATACTTAGGATTATTTGATCCTAAGTATAGGGGGGACAGTCAACTTCTCATTCATTCATTCCATTCATATTTATTTTTTAGATCTGTCTATACTCAGTACGAGTTATGTCTTTGCTTTTCCTTTCGATCTATGAGGACATAGCTCAAGCTAAGTATAGGGGGGTCGTATATACCATGTATATACTATAAGCCATAACTCATACTGAAAAATAAAACACCAATTCAATCTAAAGAGCAATAAGTATCTTTATAATAATAAAAGATGATTGTGAGCTCCTCGGCTCTTTGTACTTATACTAATTATTAAGTCAGAAAAATGCTTTGTGAAAGAAAGTTTTTTGTGAAAAACCTTGTGAAACTGTTTGAAAATAGTGTGTACAAGTATTCAATCTTTGAAAAATCAGTTTTGCGTGTAAAATTTATTTCCTTTGCGTAAAAGCAAAATGTGTGAAAATCAGTGTGCAAATGATCGTAAAAATTTGATTGTCAAAGTTGTTTTAAAAAGCCTATATATGCTGTGTAAAACCTTGGTAAAATCATTTTCAAAGACATGTACATATTTGCAAAATTATTTTGGACTAGAGTTCTCAAAATTCTTTTGAAAAGGATTCTAGAGTTAGATCTGAGGAGTCTGCACAAAAATCTCTTATACAAAAATAAGCATAATCCCAAATAAAGCTTATAAGAGCCAAAACCTTATTATATATCAAATACAGTTTTCTTCTTTTGTATATTCTGATTAATAAATCAGGTGAGATACCTGAAAAGTAGGATTTGAAAAAATAGAGTGACCAGTTTTGAAAAATTTGATGTGAAATGATTTCAACCTGTGTGAAACTGTTTGGATTGCAAAATTCTTCGTTGGGTGAAATAAAGGATTTGAAAAATCTATGTGCAAAGGTTTTGAAAAATGTTTGTCAAAACTATTGTGAAAAATATATATAGTGTTAAAAATCCTTGCAAAATAGTTTTCAAATGTGTGTAAATGATTGCAAAAATTATTGTGTACTATAGTTTGCGAAAATTATTGGCAAACTAGATCTGAAGAATAAGAGCACCATTACAAATACTTGTAAATCATAAATAAGACACACACAATTCTTTCTGTACAATGCTAAATAAACTACTCCATTCAAACCTGTAAAGTCTTTATAAACTCATACAGTTTGTAAATAAAGCGGTACGCCCATGTAAATAAATGTATGCACCTTTTTGTATATGTCAAGTTTTTATTTGCAAAAATTTCTTTGTGTAAAAATATTATTTGATTCTTTGCATCATTCGTTGTGCATAGCATAAACATACCATTCATATTCTTTTTGAGTGAGCTTGATGATTGAATCAGTCTAATAAAGTCTTAAATTGGAGCTCGGTTGGACCTTACTGCACCTAACTGCACTGGAACCTTACGAGAACTAGGTTTAAGGTAGTTCAGGTCTATTCAGACTTAATTCTTTGAGAAATCAGGGATAGGTTCAGGTCACCTCAGTAGACTAACTAGAACTTTTCGAAACACACGCATGACTCTTGTCGGCCGTGACCTAACTTGGACACTTGCACCCTTCACTTGGCTCAACTCAGTTGGAGTGGTGAGGGGGTTGGATTTGCCAGTCTGAGAGGCACACGGGTGGAAACATTCATCCTCGTCTAGGGAGGGAAGTGCACCCCAACCTGGTCCAGTTTCAATGAAGTCGAATGACGGGAGAGTGTGGGTTGCAATAAAGCTTCAAAAGAGGGATAGTCTACTGGCTCAAGAGGAAAATTTCTTGTATATATGCTGCACCATGTAGATATGTTGTACAAAAGCACTTGAAAAAAAATGCAAAAAGAACTCCAAAAAAGTGGTGGGTCGGATTGAAAATTTAATAACCCCACCGGAGTGTGTATAGTTCGATAAAGCAAAAGCTTATGGTATCCATGTTACATCTCATGAAGCTTGCAGCGGGAGACTTAGCTACACTGGTTGAGCTCCCAAAATTCTATACCTATTATTCTCCCCTCTTCTTAAGCCGATTGCCACTTGAACTTAGAAGGGAATACCCCGCTCCTCGACGGTAGAGGGCTGGATTGGGGAATCATTGGGTTGTCATTCTGGAGAAGCTAGTCTCTTTGTCATTTCAGTTGAGGAGAGCCACTATCACTTACACTGTACAAGTCAGCTTCGTAGTCATAAGGGTTTGCGTATGACGTAGGCTGGTTCTGACATGGTTGTTGAGGTGATTTGAACCAAGTTCTATGACTCTTGAAGGCTGTTGTGTTTTAGAGCTGGTTCCCGACTAGGTTCCGCACACATCTACACTCAAGGTCTAGCCGGAGCTCCAAATTCTGATTTTGTAAAGACATGCATTACACTGAAAGCACCCTTATTCACTCTATCCATCTTTAATTTTCCTTTTTTTTCTTTTCTTCATTCTTTTTGTACTTATTGCATAAGTGTTTGCTAGGGACTAGCAAAGGCAAGTATAGGGGGGTGATGAATCTCAATTTCATCACCTTTATTCTATCATTTTGGCCTTAAAAACACCAGCAAATGCATGTAAATAGCATTAATTTGTACATATTAGCATTCATTATTTATTGTATTAAATGTACATAGAATAAAGTTTTTAATGCCAAAATTATAGAATAAAGGGAAGAAAAGAAAAAGGAATAAAATATTACAAATATTTTATGACCCGAACCCCGAGACCAAGGCCAGCATGGAATTGGTCGACAAGGAATAAAGTAGGGGGAGATAAGGGCCAATTATACAATAAATACCTCATTTATTCATGCATTTATTTACGCATTTTGATACCTATTTTGCACATAATTATTTATTCAGCAAATAAAGAAACTTTGTACATAGATAATAATGTAAATAAAAATACAAAATTGAGTTTGTATAAAAAGGATACACAGTGTACATTTTATACCCAGAATAAAAAGCCAAAATCTTAACTTCACAGACCCATATCTTGCAAATAAAAACTC
Organism: Ottelia alismoides; assembly: GCA_037367405.1. Lineage (NCBI taxonomy): Eukaryota > Viridiplantae > Streptophyta > Magnoliopsida > Alismatales > Hydrocharitaceae > Ottelia > Ottelia alismoides. The sequence goes on along the minus strand of JAZKJV010010672.1, from coordinate 766,504 downwards.
CAAATCACCCAAACTCACCATTAATTGTATATAGCTTTCCATGAACTATTTAATAAAATTGGTGTCATAATTTTTGGAGTTCATTTGTAGAAGTTAGGTTTTTGGCCCTCCTTGTACATAATACCTGATTAAAATATTTATTTTATTCAATACCTATTATTTCTACAAATTTATATTTTTAGAATTTTGTAAATAATGTATATAATACATGTACGTATTAAAAGTTCAAGAAAAACCAACAAGAATTTGTAAAATAAAATAAGCCTATGTAATACATAGGCAAAATACCTATGTTAAGAATGTATATAAATAAAAAGGGATCTTAATTCTTTTATTCTTTATTCATCTACATTTTCATAATAATGTATATCTTATGTATAACTTAGTAAAAATACAAAACCAAAACAAAAACAAAATAAAATTCATTAAACAAATAAAATGTATATAATATATAGGTGAAATACCTATAAGTATACTTACATATGCATATACCTATTTATTCAAAATGTAAATAAAATCCTAAAAATTAAATAAAAATACCTTTCTACTCACAAAAATAAATTATAAATTTATAAAATAAGCCAATAAAATAATTAAATAAAATAAATAGATAAAAAATAAAATACACAAAAATACATGTAAATACATACATATACACATTATTCAAATAAAACTATAATAAAACACGTCGAAAAATTCAATAAAAATCATTAGTAAATACTAGATGAAATAATACACATTTTTTATTTTATAAGTAAAATTAATAAAATCGTTTATGGTGTCAAATAAACCAATTTCCAATCAGATCTCCTATTTTGGCGTCTAGCGGCCGACGTGGGCCAATGGGGAGCCGGCCTTCGTTGACCCCCTGGTCAACTGTCCCATCCAAGCCACTGCGCCTTTGAACTGTCAACTCCCCGATTTTCCTCTAGTTTTTGCAGCCATCCCTTCCATCGTTCAGGCTCGCTTCCTTCACAAGAATTGTCCTCTGATCATCCATGATGCCCGCCAAAATCTTAGATCAAGTAGATACTCATTGGATCAGTCAATAATCGCCGGTTAATAAGGCCCCTCGCCAATGTGTATAAATAAGTAGCTCCGCCTCCTTCCTCGAAGTTGGCCATTTTTAATCCGATCTCAAGCCTTGATTCCAGTCCTGGAACATTCCTCGTGACAGGGGGGGTGTGCTGGCGCCTCGAATCGGCCGGAGGGAGGATGATTTTGACGCGGCGGAGCTCCGGCATCCGCCCTGCTCCCTGGAGGCCCCCAGGTATAAGAGCTTTCTCTTTCTTTGCTTTTTAGTTAGTTTCTAATGTTAGCTTTCCATTCCAGTCATTAGATTAGGTTTTAGTTAATTCCCTTAGCTTAAAAATCAAAATTCGAAGTTCGCCGGAGCTCTGCTCCGGCGACTTCTTCACCGTAAACCCCACTGTTTCTGCCTGCCATTCTCATCCCATCTCGTTCCTCGTCGCATTCTCCATCGAACGCACACCTCAGATCAACCCAGGACCTTCGGTCTTGGCGAATCGGGGCTCTACCTCCGCCGTTCGTCGGAGCCCCTCCGCCCACCTTCATTTTGCGTTGCAGCTTCAAAACCCCGGGTCGAGGAGATAGCTCTCTCGCCTGCGGTTCTTCCTATGTAGGTACATCGAGGAATAGAGCCCATCTGGGCTTGCATTGAACTAGGAAGAGGTTCCTGGGGGTCCTCGGCTTCATCGACCTCGACCCAGCGACTCGGACCTCCAGGAGCCATGAGATCACCATCAGTCGATGCGGGACGCCTTCAGCTATGTGTAGACCACCTCAGACGCGCCGGGGAGCCCTGGGGGAGCCCGAGCTTCTCGATCGAAGCTCGCCAGGCGTGAGCTTCTCCCCTGTTCTTCCTGGGAGCTTCAGCACCGTCGGATAAGGAGGCGAGGCCCATTTTGATCAGGAGTCGTCCGATGAAGCCACGTGCCAACCATCAGATCAGCCAGGATCGTCTAATCCAGGCCCTTCATCGCCGAACCGGTATCCACGTCGGATGCTCGACGCGTGGATAAGCGGCGCATCCAGCGCCGCAGGATGATGCGCTTCATTTGGGGGTAAATTTCACATCTAGCCCCCCGCCTTTTCGTGTTTGTAGTTTAATACCAAAAATAAAAAGTCAAGTTGTAAATAACTAGTAAAATTTGCAGAATACCCCTTGATGTTTGTATATTTGCATTTTAGTCCCTTCGCGGTTCACGTGCAGCAACCACGTGAGGCGCGTGAAAATTGCACTTAAACCCCGCCGTGTTTTTGTATTTGCAAAATGGTCCTGAAAATGAAAGTTAACGTTCATTTTTTATTGTGATTTTTGCATGTATGCCCCTGTCAATTATTTTATTTGCAAAAACACCCCTGCCAGGCCATTTATTTTTGGAATGATTTGTCTATTTATTTTGTGCTTCATATTTCTTCGAAAATTTTTGCAAAAATAGACTTAAGCTCCTGTTTGGTTGTTCTTGCACGCCATAATTTTAGATTTTAATTTTATTGCATCTTTGCATTTATTAAAAATCAAAAACATGCATTTTACTTGCTGTCTGGCTTAGAAAATACCATAAAAATATTAAAACATCTCAAAAAATTCCAAAAAAATTCCCTAGTGTGTATTTTAACCTATTCTAGTGTCAGTCCAAAAATCACTAAAAATCTTAAAAGAAAAACACTAAAAATTTAAAAACACTCAAAAACTTCAAAAAAATCTATAAAATCGAAGAAAACTCGGAAAAATACAAACTCAGTTCCTGTTTGTCCTATATTTGATCCTCTTTATTTGAAAATTAGTGTGAAAAATTTTGGTTGCTGATTGCTAATCTTAATTCCTATTCTACTCATAGCCATCACCTTTTTCACTGTTTTGTCTTGTTTCAGTATTTAAAAAATACCCAAAAACACTTTGAAAAATCCCTCAAAATCACAGAAATGTATCAAAAACATTTTATTTCCGAATTTTCGGTGATTTTTGCATATTCTTATAAATACTCTATCTTGTCTTTTATTACATTGTTTTAAATTCCAATATTGAAAAAGAAAAAATATATAAAATATAAAATTATAAAAATCAGAAAATTAGAAATCAAAATACAAAATTAAAAATTAAAATCAAAAAAAAATTAAAAAATTAAAAACCCACAAAAATAGGCTTCACACATGGATGACTTTGTGGTACATATAGGCTTTTGCATTTTTGTATTGCTCTCTGTGGTTCGACCTCTACATGCTTGTTCCCTATACATTTTATGGTAGAGTAATAAAAGATTGATTCACATTTCTTTTTGAGCTTGATTGATACATTCTTTCATTGTGGGTTAATTGCTGCATAACTTGGGTATTCTGCGAGCGGTCGCCTCGACGACAACTTATTTACATTATTCATGGTGACCCTCGTCGAAAATCCTTGTTATCATTAAGGAACCCTCAGATTCTATACAGCTGGAGCTGATTCTACCTCCCCCTTCTATAACCACTTTCCCTCTAATCTCGAGTCTGCATTTTCTCCCTCCCTATACTTCACATATCGAAAACAACAAAAAAATGTAAATTCCAAAAATCTCATAAAAAAAGAAGATGAAAAAGATCTAAAAAATAGGATCCTTCCCTAAGGGAAGCACTCGATGAAGAATTGATTTTTTATCTTTCCTTAATAAAGGCCATAGATCAAATACCTAACCTCAAACTATATGGCAGAAGTAAATTGATGCCTAAGAGGTCGAGAAATAAGAGGACAATGAATGAGAGATGCATAGTGTATATGCCACCTCCTTGTGATGGGGAGAAAGACCAAAATCCATAGAGTGAAGCGGTTGCCTAGGGTTGAATGTGAAATAAAAGACACTACCTTTACCCATGCTAGAATCGATGTTCCAAGGTGCTTTACTCCAGGTAGACTTTACGGTCATTGGCATTGACCATCGAGGAGAATTTACCCAATCTCCTATTATTCTTGGTAAGCCATTCTTAGACTTGTCTAAGGCGACTATAGATTGCGAGACTCAGGAAATAGATTTTACAGCATTGGGAGCACTTCGACCTCACCCATTCTTTGAAACACTCTACTCCATGATGACCTAAAAAGATGCTAACAGCCGTGATCATCGAGTGGTAGATGAGTCCCATCTCTCTACTACACTTGAGATATCAACTATCTGGATGACCGTTTGTTCATAGACTCCCCACACCTCCACTTCACCAACTGCTTGCACCACCACCGTGATAACGTCTAAGGAGGACTCATGACCCGAAGCTATCATTGAGTCGGACATGACTTTTGTTGATTTCCTTCACCATTTGGATGATCCAATACAAGATCCCACTAATGTCAAGCCTACTGAGATCACTAGCACCTATCCGAGTCGTGTGCTGACCCTTCAGGAATATTACAATCTATATGGTGACTCGTCTGATGAGGAACCCATGGTCAGTATTGCACCGCATAACGAACCTTCAAAGGAGATAACCGAAACTAAATTCACCCCACTAAGAAACACAGTTGCTGGCTCGTCTAGCTGGCTATTCAGTGAGAGGAAGTCGAGAACTAGTTCCTCGAGGTGTTCCTCTGAACCCCTCAAGGCATGTCACTCGCCTCTCCCTCTCAATGATTTAGGTTCAATAAAACCGACTAATAAAGTTTCCTTCAACATACTTGAGAAGGAATTTTCGGAGGAATCCTCATCGAGTCTGGATAAGGTGATTTATATGAGTGAACATAGTTCGGATGTTCTTAAGCCCTATTTAAGCAAGCAACCGTGTGTTGACCCTTGTTGTATGATCCTACACCTCACTATTATTCATCTGAGGATGATTCCAACAGTGATACATAGGTATGTTATCCACCTCCTTGCTCCCACAAGAAGGTTAGTTAGAAACCTTCTTGATCCTTGTATATTCTTACCCCTCCTTCTATAGATTTTTTCCCTTTATTTCCCACACTACCTAGTGATTCGAATCACTCGCCCTGGCTCTTGTTTCATGTTTTAGAGGGGGCGAGTTTTATGGTTGTCCTTAGGATGACCTAATCCTAAGTATATGGGGGAGAGTGACTTGAGCCTCTTCATCATTCTTTGTACATTCTCCTGATCTCATCGGTTTTAACACTCATTCTTGTCCTATACTTAGGCTGACCAGAGCCTAAGTATAAGGGGAGACTGATGCCCACCATATATATATATACACACACACACACACACTCATCCATTTCCCTACTTAACCTTGCTCGCCTAATTTTTAATCTTCTTCGACACTTAGGCTGCTAGAGCCTAAGTATAGGGGGTGGGGAGATTTCTATACTTTTTGTTATTTTATCCCTCACATGCTTAGCACGAGCTGTCTTTTTCCATGCTTCTCGTGCTTTGAGGACATACCACACGCTAAGTATAGGGGGGTCATGTATATATTACATATATACTTTACCCATACCTCGTACTTGTATGTATTTTATGTATATTATGGAATATTGCGGGGTGGGTAAAAATTCAGAAAAAAATTAAAAAACTTTTTTGTAAAGTACATGTATACTTGTATAATATATATTGTATAACACTTGTATAATTTGTATAATACTTATGTATAAATTTGTAAAATTCTTGTAGATAATACTTTTGTAAAAATTGTTGTGAAATAGGAGGTATGCCAAAAAAACAACAAAACAAAAACAAAACAAAAAATAAGCTTCTTATTTACTCTTACATATCATCTTGGCATTAAGAAAAGTGTATTGCATTCATCTCTATAGCATGTCATCCGCATCTCATCTGCATATCTAGCACATGCAAAGTGAAAAGTTATTGGGTTCTGAATCAAGTTATGAGTAGTTGTTGAGGACGGATTTGATTTGACCTTAATCTACGTAATTTAAGAGGAACCTTATAGGACAAAAGTTAAGATTTTTCAGGTCAAGTGACTTAATTCTTTGAGTATGTAAATCTATGCTCACATGTCATCCTTATTGGTCTAAGTAAAATATTTCGTACACACGCATGATTCTTTTAGACAATGACCTAACATTGGTAAGGACTATGCATGTTGCTCTTCATTGATGAAGTGGAAAGGAGGTAGAATCATTTGGCTTGGAGTAGTACACAGATGGAAACATCCATCCTTCTTTATGGAGGTTAGTGCATCTCAACCTATTTTGGTCGTGTTAACGTCTAAGGAGGGGATGTTGTGGGTTGCAATAAAGCTTAAAAAGAGCGATAGTCTACTAGCTCAAGAAGAAGAACTCCTTACGTACATGTTGCACCTTGTATATATGTCAAAAAAAGAGAAAAAAAGAAAAAAAGAGAAAAAGAATAAAGGTTGAATCTTCAAAAGTGGACAGGCTTGACTGAAAACTAGAATGCATGCTGGAGTGTATATACAAGTATAGGAAAAAATAAGAAGAGCTTCAAAGCTTGTAGCTAGATGACTTGGATACACTCATTTAGCATCCAAGGATAGGTAGCTACACTGACTACCATCCATTCTTCTCTCCACCCCCTCTTATTAAGCCAGTTGCACTTGAACTTAGAAGGGAATACTCTGCTCTTAAAGAAAAGAGTTAATGGATCGGGGAATTAGACTTACCTTGTTAGAGGAGGTTGGTTCTTTATCATTTTTGATGTGGAGAGATATATTTCACTTACACAATACAAGCAAGATTCATAGCAATTCGAATTCGTATATGAGGATCTGTTATGAGCTGACTGTTGAGGCGACTTAAATAAAAGATTTGTGAAACTTAAAGGTTGTTAGGTCTTAAATTCAATTCTCAATAAGTTTCCGCCACATTATTAATATGGAGGTTGAGTCAAGATCCATTTTCACCTTTTGTTCATGACCTTGGTATGGAACCCAAAATCATTCACTCTTGCATTTCATATTATTGATCGGGGACGAGCAAGGTTTAAGTATAAGGGGTTGATGAATATGTGATTCATCACTCTAAAAGTTGAAAATAAAGCTTTATTCCTGAGTAATTAGATGTATTTCATAACTTATGTTACATAATGAACATTAATGCATGTGTAAATAATATCTGCATTTTATCATTGCTATTTGCATTAAATAAGGATCCAAATTCACTTGTAAATATTCACATGTATGTTTGCTAAAATCACCTATTTATATCTATTTCATACTGACTCCAAATCCAATAAAATCAACTCTTTAGTGTATATAGTACTAACATTAATAAAGGAAAAGTATCAAAAAATACTAACTTGTAAAATTGCCCAACAAAACGCAAATCCAAGTTTGAGACTATGAACCTTAAAATGCATATATCTCTCTCATATAATATCTAATTTAGGTCTACTCACTTTTAAAGTAATATATATTCAAAGATCTTCAAAACAAGACTAATTTCATAAAAATCGGAGATCGTACGTGAAACTTGGGTTTTTGCCCTTATTGTATATTATACATATTAACCAAAATACTATTCTTTTTAACTTTTTATTTTCTTAATTATTAAAAATCTAGAAAATAGATTAATTTGTAAATATTCCATTCATATTTTCTTTAACCTTATTTTGATTTTTCTCTTATTTAAATATAACAAAAAATGTAAAACATAAAAATAATGTATTTTATACCTATAAGATACCACCCAAAAATACTTTTGTATAATTGATTTCTTTTGATTTTCAATCGTTCACGGAAGTATTAGATTTGTCGAGATGAGCAACTTTCATGCTGACTGCTTTTTAATTTGACCCCTTTTGTTATTTATTTTTTATTTTCTTTATAGTCAATTTTTTATTTGTATAGGTGCAACACGTGGTAGCTCTTGGAGCCGGCTTGGACCACCCTATTTTTTCTTTATTTATTAATTTTGTATTTTATTTAATTTTGTTTATTATTTATTTTTATTTATTAATTTTTTATTTTATTTACTTATTTAAATTTATTTATTTATTTTCTCTTCTTTATTTTTAGTAGCATATTTCTCTATTTATTTGTTATTTTATTTTCACCCCTTCACTTCTCTTTTTACTTGTACCCAACTCCAAGTCATAACTCCCCACTCCTTCACCATCTCCATCTCATTTCCAACTCCCCCCTCGTCCTTTTTATTCCCCTATTCGACTTTATTTTTTCATCATCCACCATTCTCATAGAGAAGAGCCTCAACCCCTTTGATGTGTCTATGGTGACAGCTTCAACGTAGTTGGTTGGGCGATGACAAGGCCTAGGTGATATCTGTAGAGCACTGCCCACATTGCAGCCGCTTTATCCAAGCTCGCTACCAAGCTTCAAGGTCGACATTCACCAGACCTTTGGAGGCAACAATTCGGGTTGAGCATAGCTCCCCAATCTCTAGTTGAATACACACGTAAATCATCTATCCTTATCTTTTCATTCTATTTCATCTAACATATTTTTTTTCATTGTTGTTCATCATCAAACACAACACCACCATCGTCTCAACATTACCACCTCTTCATTACACTTTTATTTGTTATTTACAAAAAAATACAAAGACAAATAAAAAAAGACATGCAATTTCTCCCCACCGCAACAGTTGCCAGACATCAGCCTTCCTTCCCGCACCACCGCCAGTGGAGCTGTCCCATCAGCAACCTTCACGTATGCCATAACCATGCATGCAGGTGCACCGCCCCTCGTGCCATCCGTCAGTGCATGAAGGTCGCCGTAGTCCTAGCACCCACCACCACAACCTACAACTCCAGAAGCGGGTAGTCATCCCCTCTCACGCTCCGCGCGACCACACCCTTCGCCAGCCGCGCAATCCAGCGCATGCACCTCATGCCCGATGCCACGGTGGTATTGCACCTACGACAATCTCTGACGGTCGCCTCCTATATGCTCTCACCAAGCCGCGTTGCCCGCTCGTTCGGAGCCTCCTCTTGCACCGCTCTCTTTTGCCCAAGCGTGAGAACCACGTTGAAAGTTTATTTATTTTATCATTTTTATTTTATGTAAAAATTTCAATTTCACCTTGTTAAGTTTGTTCATTTGCAAAAATGCCTTAGGTACATTTCAATTTGGCATTTTAATTTTTGTATTGTACAGACAACCCTCTATTATTGTATTAATTTGGGCATCTATTTGCATCATTTATTTTAATAAAAAATAGCACATTAAGATCATCTAATTCTCCATTACTTTTCTATTTATTTGGATTTTTGTTAGCGCTAGATAATTTATTAAAAATCTGTGTTTGTCATTTATTAATATTTTGCCCATTTATGCTCTGAAATTCACACATACCAAAAATTATGCAAAAATCATATGTGATGCCATTGGTTGTGCCTTAGGTACATTTCAATTTGGCATTTTAAATTATGTATTGCACAAACAACCCTCCATTATTGTTTTAATTTGGACCTCTATTTGCATCATTTATTTTAATAAAAATAGCACATTAAGATCATCTAATTCTATATTACTTTTCTATTTATTTGGATTTTCGTTAGCGTTAGTAAATTTAATAAAAATAAGAGTTTGACATTTAGTGATGTTTTTCCCATTTATGCTCTGAAATTCGCACATACCAAAAATTATGCAAAAATCATATGTGATGCCACTAGTTGTGCTCTAATTAATATCCAATTTTCATTTAAATTGGAGTTGTCTTGTGCATAAAATAAATTGTTGAGTGATTTCTATAATTGATTTTAATTAAATCCATAAATATTATTTTTACGACATTTCAAGTTTCCTAGTTTTGTAATTTAAATATCTATTTGAGATAAATTGCACTCTGAATTATTTTATTTTGTAGATTTATTTAAAATAATATACTCACAATCACTCTGTTTTCAGTAAAAAATTTATAAAAAATTCATAATATGTCAGAAAATTCAAAAAAAATTGTTCCTTTATTTCATCATGTTAAGATCCAGTCTATTTTTATAATTTTTAATTTCATTTGCACGAAAAATTGTATAAAACCCCCACAAAGTTCACATTTTTCATTATTGCATATAAAAATATAAAAATTCAAGAATATCACATTTTGCAATCATTGTTGGATTAAGTTTTTAGAAAAAGATATCACTTGACCTAATTAACTTAATGTCACATTAAAATTAATTTGGCTAAATTTCTTGATTTCATAATAACCTAATTCATCCATATATGTGCATTTTGCATTTTTATCTCATAAAAAATTAAAAAAATCTTGCTTGAAAAACCATGAGCTAATTCATATATTCTGATCCGAAGTTGTTCCTTTGCCTCCTTGAGTCGACCCTGGGGCTTTCCCAAGTTGAAAATACATCAAACCACACATTAATTTACCAAATGATTCATTGGTTCGTGCTGTTAAATATTGATCGATCCTAATTTCTTGACTACAACAACTCGACATACATTTAAAGTTAAATACGGCATTTCAGAGAATACATCACAGGGCCTGAACCACATTGATCAGTTAGGACATACACTGAATGAGTTGAAGACCTAGTTCATGTGTTTCCAGGATGCAGAGACGGTTTCTCTGCCCCATCTTAGGTCACAAGTTGATCTAGGGAGTAGCCCTAGCCAGCCATCTGCATCGTACCGCTAGGTCCACCATATCCAGGAAGAGCCGGTTGATAAACCCAAAATTCAACCCTTTAATCGTGTGGAATTAACACTTCTAATGTCATTGCAGTCGCTCTAAATTGGATCGATCAAAGACCATTTAATTAAATTAACATATATATCAAACGGTCGAATTTATATTTTACTTGGGCAAGCCAAAGGTCGAACTTAGAGATACGAGCCTCTTAAGCATATATTTTGACTCTTATTATCTAAACTAAGTGTTAGTATAAAAGATTATAGGTCAAGAAATGCATGAAGACACTACATGATGTATAAAGAAACATGCAGGTATGCGATTTTTCATTCATTATTATAATACATGCAATAATATGAAAGATATGCAATGCGGTTATGCCCTAATTGTATAAAATAATGAGCAATCAAAACATTAGTCGATTTCAGGCTCAAGTCGTTAAGCAAGCTTATCGATTGATTTAGGCAAGGCATAAAAAGATCATACAAGGGACACTTATCTATTATAAAAATGCACAAGCATTTAGAGTGTCAAGACGGATAATAACTTATGCCGTTAGAAAGAGAACTAAGCTAGCTTCAAAATGAGACCAAAATCAATTAAAACATAATTTGCATGCTCAAGATACGTAATAAACAAACCCAGGACACAAACGCAAGAAAAGATAAAGATAACTAGCAAACAGGTCCCTAGAATGGACTAAATGCAAATAAAAATAAGAACAAGGCCTTCCCTATAAATTACCCACATACGTGGGGGTATATTTGCTATTATTAAAACCCGTGAAGGTTTGGGTGCAAAATACCCAACACACATGTGAGGGGCATGTGATCAGGACCTGGTAGCAATATAAAGAAGTTGGCGGGACCTCCATGCAAGTTACCCCCCGATCGTACGTGACAAACACGTACTGGGCAAGGCTCGTGCTGCCGTAGCATCGGAAAAGGCTTGTTGTAGCTTCATTTCTCGGCTCAAACTTGATAGGAGGCTCAGATTTGCTCTTGTGCTTCAACTGCTGGGTTCGGAAGAGGCTCAAGGGTTCCAAGTCTTAGGTTCAGAGACGAGGCTCGGCTGGTGCGTGAGGCTGACATATGGCTCTGTTTGCATGGGAAGGACACCAGGGGGTGCCATCCAACAACACCTATAGACTTTGGATGACATCGACGTGGAGAATCATAAGCCATTGGATGATCACCGGAATGATGAATCCAACGGCAGCTAGACATTCTCCTACTCTGCGACTAGTGGCAGAACCAGGTCTCCGACGATGAGCTCCAAGCTTCGCCACCTCCTATAAGGCGTCGATGAAGCTCATGGAGCCTCTGGAATTGTTGTCGATGAATATGTAGGCTTGGATGAGCTACATCGATGATTGGAGAAGGCCTTCATTGTTCATGTGATGCACTTGGAGTTCACAAAGAAGACTCCGGTGAGGGCTCCGGTCGTTGGTGGTCTCGATACCTGCAAAGTTAGGATATAGTCGAAGCGAGCAAAATGCATATGAGAAATGGAAGGGATGAGATCCTATGTGGATGGAAGAGGTGGAGGCTCAATGCTCCTCTACAATGAAGGGTGGAGGAGATGGTTGGAGGAGATCATACGTAGAGAAAGGAGGTGGATTTCAAATGGATACGCGAAGATGGCAGGAGTGCGGCGAAGCTGGGATGGTCTATGAAAAGTGATGGTGCATATAAGTAGCAAACTAAATCGAAGAAAACAAGAAAAAATGCAAAGAGAATCAAATGGACCTTACCTGGTTAATGGCGGTCATCGGGTTTATGATTGGGGTTTGAGGCGAACCCCGGGTATGTGCTGAACTCCATTAGCCGGGTGGAGCAGCTCGAGCGAAGGCAGAGCTTCATGACGCAGCCTCGCAACTGCAAGTCTCACCGGGGGTGAATGGTCATCATTGTACCTGCAATTGAACCTCCCCTATCACGAGGAGGTAGAAGAGGGCTGGGGCTTGCCTCTCATAAAGGCGGACAGGTTTAAAGTGGGGTGGCGACGACTTATTTATCGAGTGGGAGTAGTGGATCTAGTGAGTGAAGGCATTGATTGCAGGGGGAATATAGAGAAAGTAGAGGATGGACGTGGGACGAGTAGTAGGCCGCAATGATGAGGGATGATCCGGCTCAGTAGTGGAGTGGTTGGTGCATGGAGAAGATGATAGAGGCAGTGGGGGAAATAGAAAAGAGTGGAGAGACTGTGTGAGGCGGAGTTCGTGGGTGAGGGAAGTTCAAAGGTAGATGAAGGTCCTCAGGCATTGGATCTTACGATCTAACGGTCTGAGAAGAAGGCGCTCACGGACAACTTGCCTTAAAACGATGTAGGGGGAATCGATGGGCACAGAAAGCGCCATGTGGCGACATGAGAGGACAGCGGGGATGGACGAATGAGGTGCGTGATAGAATTGGATCGGATGGTCAAGAATCCTAGTGGATCAAATGGTTGAGATAATAGTGGAATGTAGAAGATCAGGAGGCTATGAAGGGGCACATGTTGCATTAGGAGGAGAAGGCGGGAGCGGACAATCGTGATTGGATCTAGGAATGATCAAATGGCTGTGAAAGGGTGTGGGATTGGACTACGCAGACAGAGGAGCCCGGAGCCAATCGAACGAGAAAAATGAGGGTGTGTCACACAAAGATATAGGCCGCATGGTGCAACCTGAAGTCGCCACGTGGACCAATCATATTATTTTGATGAAAAACCTCCAAAAAGAGGGTGAAAATGGTCGAATTTGGAAAAACTCAAAACATAAAAGTTGTAGATCTCAATGAGATGTACAAGTTTTATGTTGACTAAAAATAGTGATGAGTCCAAAATAGAGGATAAATATTTTTATGAGTGTTTTTAAGGGTATAAAACACTACGATTTTAATTTTTCTATTTTTTGCATTTTAATTTATTCCATGACTCTGATATAAACATGGACTTATGTAGTTTTTATTGATACTTAGTCTACTCCAGGGGGTTAATATATGCAAATTAGAACATGAAACTAGGTTTCATCAACCCCTATACTTACTATGCTCGTCCCTGAGCATCACAAAAAGTGAATGAGCTGGAATAACCCCCTGGTGCATGTGCATACAGGATCTGATCCATCCCAAAACTCCCAATTTTCAAGATCAAAATCTTAGTGCTCAACCCAACCTTAATCAAGAGGCATCTAATTCCTCTAATTTCCAGACTCTCTCTTTCATACATATAAACTAAGGATATGAATTTAGGTGTTGATTGCGTTCATGAGAATCGAGTCAAAAACATCCCCCAAGATCTTAGTCCAAGAAATTCTCCTAAGGACCCGATCCTCAACACTAGGGAATAAATCGAATGTTGCGTCCAATCCACCGTCTCCTTAGTTATCGGACTTATAAATGTAGATGGAAGGCCAGTTGATGGAGGGTTTTAGGATTGTGTAATTCTTCTCTCCCTCTCATTGGAACAAGGATCCACTCCAGTGCCTTAATAACTCAACGCAACTTTTTTGGTGTTGATCAGTGCGTCCGTCATAAGAAGTTGGACTCGTCTGCACTTGTTTTCTTGAGAATAAATCGGGGTGTGCTTTTCTTGAGTACCTATCATAAATTCTACACTTAGAGTTGTATAGCCTGTTTTTGGTGGAAGCCTAACTCTTGGTCCTAATAGCGGTGGTCCAAATGGACACTTTGAAAAGTTTGGGAGCGCTCGCATTTGGTGGAAGCTCTTTTTGATAAATGACTTTGTGGAATGAGAGATTTTCTTTCGACAATGATATTTCTTTGATTTGCAATATGTTTGGCTAGCTCCACTGCTTTTACTAAGAGTTAGCGTGCATTGATCAATATTTTTTATTTATTTTACACCCTGGAACTTGGGTTAATATAAAGAGATTAATACAAGAACCAAGTTCTCATACTGTCTAAAAATGCTGACATTAAGTTTTCATGAAGCCTTCAATGATCTTATCCCATCCTCGAGCATTATTATATCAAATCCACACACTCCCTCATCCCAGTTCCTCAAGTGAAATTTCAACTCATCTCATTGAGACCGCAGTCGTGCATTTGAAGTGTTGATCATATTCTTAATGTAGGAGCCTAAGCATGCAATATAGCATTCAAATCTCGCTAACTAGGGAAATGTGGATATTTAAGTCTAAGACCCTGGTGGTTGAGGCTGGTTAACAAAAATCTCAAGACCTCATAAACCGAGTTTTCATGAGCATCACCAATCCTGTATGGAAGTGAAAAAGTAGGGGATTTAATCGAACTTCTTCATCCATAATTTTATTGAAGACTTTAAGAGATGTAATGACTTGCCTAAATTTAAATGAGTATATGCATTTGCATTCAACCAGTATAGGTGTAAGTACAGATTGGAGCCTGTTGCTTGAGGACGGGCCTTATGCGATGCCATCTAAACCACCTACTCTACTAAGGGAGAACCCTCACTGAACGTGGCTACTTATTTGGGTTTAGTAGTCACTTTTGACTCTCAAAGGAAATTTTGATTTTTTTCCTCATTTTTATGGATTTTTTTGGATAAAGTTAGAACATAGGTTAGACTCACTTTCCTTGAAATGAAGAAAAAACCTTTTCAACACCAAGTCACACCAATAAAGATTTTCCAAACATTATCAAAAGATTATTAAAAATAAGAGAAACTTATTTTTCAAATCATTTTCAAAAATATTTTTCCTTTAAAATAGTGTAACATAATAGAGAAAAACCTTGAAAACATTTTGCCCACTTAGTTCAAAAGGTTGTACTTCAGCCCAAAATATTTTAAAATTTTCAAAAACTTTCAAAATATAGCTAAAATACAAATATGATATATACAGTATACCCCCTATACTTAAACTTTGCTATGTCCTCATAGCAGTAGATGATACAAGGGCATAGGTCCATTTAAGTTTTAAAAAATATACAGGAACTGAGGTGGACTCTCCCTATACTTAGGTTAGAAATAACCTAAGTATCAAGGCAAGGAAAGAGAATAAGAAAAATCACGGGGATTCAGGTCCCCCCCTATACTTACGTTGAGTGTATCCTAAATATAAAAATGGATAATTGATGTTGTGGGAGACCTGAGGTGAACATAGAAGTAGGATAGATGTACAAATGAGCGGATGAATCTTCGAAGATGAATGGAGTATCTATGGTCTAGGGGACAGTGTCAGAGCAATCAAGCCTCAAACAAGCATGCAATAACCTTTGATTTCACCAACTCACACATGAAACCAACAGGTGTTGGTTAATTATCTTTTCTTTTTATTGGTGATTAAAAACATTATAGTTTATGTAGGAACAAAGAAAAAGTTGAATAAAAACATCCTACGTAAACAAGGGTGTTGCTCTCCCAAAACAAGATTTTACTCCATTTTAGGTTAACTTGGTATTAACAGTTCCAAATTATTTTCTTATGGTTATCATTGATTAAATGTGAGAAACAATCTATGTAAATGATGAAAATCACGATCTAGGCTAAGCGAGAAAACATGCAGTGCATTAAGCAAAATCCGTGAAAACTCCGACTGAATTAAAACCAAAATCAAATGTATGCAAGTCCATAAAAACCACACCTAACATGCTTCTATTAGCAATGAAGAATATCTTTTAATTTGGCTAGGTGAAGCAATATTTACATGCGTCTATAATTTAAGTGTGTCCTACCTACGATTAAACACGTAAAAAAAGGAATTTGAAAGAAGGTCGAAGAGCCGTGTGTCTGATCCTAGGTCGACACTCAAGTGGGGCGATCCCCAGACAATCACATATATATCATTCTTTGACAAGCACGAGTCTTCAAATGAAAAATGTTGTAAAGACGATTATTACAAAAATGTAAGACAACATTTTTTTTCTTCTTCGATATTTCTCCAAGGATGTTTCTACGGCACCTCGCAGCGGGGAACTCAGGCTCCTCGCCTCCTTGACTCCAAGGACCCTGGAACAGAATCAAGCATTAGATAACCATCAAAGAAATTTTAATGATGCATGACAACAACATGACCTATGAAAAAAATGAAGACTTAATAAAATAATAAAAATCTAAATGTGAAAGATGAGATGTGTCCCCAACAACGGAGCCATTTGATAAATGCAAAACTTAGCCCTTTAATCGTGTGGAATTAAAACTTCTAATGTCATTGCAGCTCGACTAAATTGGATCGATCAAAGTTTATTTAATTAAATTAATGATTAAATCAAACGTTGAATTTATATTTTACTTCGGAAAACCCAAGGTTGAACTCAGGGACACGAGCCTCTTAAGCATATGTTTAGACTCTTATTATTTAAATTATGTGTTAGATTAAAAGCTCATAGGTAAAGAAATGCACGAAGATACGACATGATGTATTAAGAAACATGCAGTATGCCATTTTTTAATTCATGCAACAAGATGCAAGGATTTGTGACGAGTCCGAAATTCGCTTGTTAAAGATTTGTATTTATCGTCGTGCGTAGAAATGATTTGTCGTGCATTATAGGCGGCAATCGGAATCGGTCAAGAAAATAACCACGAATAATTTATTCAATTTTCAATCTTGTGGTTTTATTTTTATTTTACATGGGTAAGTCCCAAGGTCGAACACAAGGAGGCAAAGGAACAACCTAGAATTATGTCTATCAAAATTTATGCACGGTTTTCAAAGCGATCTTTTTTTGTAATTTTTAATGCAATAAAGGATGCAAAATGCAATTTTGGCCTATTTTAGGGACTAAAATGTAAAAGTCGATCAAACGATGTCCAAAAAATATGAAACTTGGCCACAATGCAAAATATGATAAAATGAATATATTGTAATGTTTTTGATATTTTTGTATGCAATATGATTTTTTTATGAATTTTTAAATGCAAACAAAATGAATTTCGATATTTAATTATAATAAATATTAAACCTAATTATATCCTAGGAACAAAATTATCTAAGATCTATCACTAGGTGATTGATCTTAGAAAAATCCTAAATTTTAAAAAGTGAGATTTAATACCTATTAAAAATCAAACACTGAAATATGCAAAATGATTTTTACAAGGCAACTATGCATGCAAATGCAAATCTTTTTGGGCACGAAGTCGAGCACAATTAATTCTACAATATGTGATTTTTCGAGAACTTTTAGATAACGGTTAATCAAATATTAATCTCAGAACAAGAAATGGGAAAATTATACAATTTTCCATAAAATAATTAAATATTAATTAACAATTTATCACAAAAATGTCCACAATATGTCAACATGTAGAGAATTAAATGACAAACATCATGCTATTTTTTGAATAATAAAATAATGTCATGTAGAGGTTCAAAATCACTAGGGAACACAAAGGTATAAATGCAATAAATAATACAATAAATAAAATGGAGAGGGGGGCCTATTTGAAATTATCGATGAAATGGGGGTACTGCTGCAATTTTTCCAAGAGGTCACGTGCCCAGCTCGTGACCCTTGGTCAGCGGGGGTTACGTGTAATATAAAGGAAGGCTGGGGGCGTCTTTGCAATTTACCCAAGGACACGTGCACCGCGCGTGACCCCTAGAAGCTGGGGACGTCGTTCCCCTACCACGTGCCTCGCACGTGAGGCGGGGGTCTTGAGCTCCATGCCCGACGGCGAGGGGCGATGGTGAGGCGGACGAGGAGGGCCGGCCGAGGCGAGGCGCGACTGCTGGGTTATTTCATAGTGGAGGTGTCCCAGCGGGTGGCTTGGAGGGTGACCAGTTGTCACCGTTGTAGCAGTGGTCTTGGCGATCGATGGAGGCGGGAGTCGTAGGAAGACAAGTGATGAAGATGCCCGACAACAAGAGGCTGACGGCGAGGCGTGGCGCGGAGAAGGAGAGCTGGAAGGCCGGGGTCATGGGGAAGCGTTGTAGAGTAGTCGGAGAAGATGTTTGTGAAGCTGTTGACGTTGGCGATGAAGCGTTGATCGGAGTCGGGGAGGCGGAGGCGGTCGATGAAGGTGGCAGTGAGGCTTGATGACGAAGACAAAGGTGGAAGCGTGCTAGGTGGAGTTGATGATCAAGAGAAAGCGGGCAATCCGGAAAAATATGGTAAAATCAAAGATAAATAATTACACATTAATCTATTTTTTTTGGATTTTTATTAAGTAATAAAATATGTACATCAAATATCAGTTCAAAAACCTCTAAAATATAAAATGTACAAAAGAGGCCCAAAACCCAATTTTCACACATGAGCTCCAATTCACTTGAACTTGGTCTTGTTTTGAAGGTAATTGAATGTACATTAGTTCAAAAGTGAGTAGGATTAAAACAGACACTGTATGAGTGTGATATGAGGTTTTTAGTCCGAAAATCCTGCAATTAGGGTTCGGATTTTTGGTCCACTTATTTGGGTTAGTTATTTTTTTGTATTTTCATTTATTCTTGTTAGTGATATGTACGAAGTGGTTTTGTGTCATTCGGAGTTATCATGAATTAGTTAAAAATCAGGGAAGTTGGGCTATTTACAGGTCAATTTCGGCTGTGATTTTTGGCTTCTTATTTTGTGCAGAAATTAGTGCTAAAATGCAATTCTTATGAAAACATGCATCGATGCTAATTATGCAGAATAGATGCAGAAATGCTATTGATTTTGAGGGATTTGAGCTTAATAAATGAGATTTAGAAAGATGAATCCGAGATTCATCAATATGCAATGTAGTTAAGCCCTATTTGTATAAAATAATGAACAATCAAAACATTAGTCAATTTCGGGCTCAAGTCATGAATCAATCCTATCGATTAATTCAAGCAAGGCATAAAAATATTACATAAGGGACACTTGGCCATTAAAATAATACATCAACATTTAGAGTGTCAAGACATAGATTAACCTATGCCATTAGAAAGAGAATCAAGCTAGCTTCAATGTAAGACCCAAATCAATTAAAACGGAGTTTGCATGCTCAAGATATGCAATAAACAAACCATGGGCACAAACAAGAGAAAACATAAAGATAACTAGCAAATAGGTCCCTGGGAGCGACTAAAATGCAAATAAAAATAAGTACAAGGCATTCCCAGTAAATTACCCACATACGTGGGGGTATATTTGCAATTATTAAAACCCATGATGGTTTCGGTGCAAAATACCCCATGCACACGTGAGGGGCATGTGATCTGGACTTGATTGTAATGTGGAGAAGTTGGTGGGGCCTTCTTGCAAATTGCCCCTTGACTACACGTGACAAACATGTGATGGGCGAGGATCGAGTTGTCGTAGGATCGGAAAAGACTCGGTATAGCTTTGGTGCTCGGCTCAGATTTGAGAGGAGGCTCAGATTTGCTCTGGTTCTTCAGCTGTTGGGTTCAGGAGAGCTTGGGGGTTCCAAGCCTGAGGTCCGGAGATGAGGCTCGGCTGGCACGTGAGGCTGACACGTGGTTCCTTTTGCGTTGTTGGATGGACATCAGGGGTGCCATCAACCGACAAATGTAGACTTTGGATGATGTCGATGTGGACCATCATAAGCCATTGGATGGTCGACGGAATGATGAATCCAACGACAACTATACGTTCTCCTACTCTGCGAGTGGTGGCAAAATTAGGTCTTCGGCGATGAGCTCCAAGCTCTGCCACCTCCTATCAATAGCCGATGAAGCTCATGGAGCCTCTGGAATGGTTGTCGATGAAGCTGTAAGATTGGGCGAGCTACATCGATGTTTGGAGAAGGCCTTCGTTGCTCAGGTGATGCAGTCGGAGTTCGCCAAGAAGACTTTAGTGAGGGCTTCGACCATTGATGGTCTCGATACCTGCAAAGATAGGATATAGATGAAGCGAGCAAAATGCATATGAGAAATGGATAGGATGAGAACCTATGCGGTTGGAAGAGGTGGAGGCTCAATGCTCCTCCACCGTGAAGGGCGGAGGAGATGGTCAGTTGGGAGGTGGATTTCAAATGGATATACGAAGATGGTGTGAGTGCGACGAAGCTGGGATGGTCAGTGGACGATGATGATGCATAGAAGAAGTGAATTAAATTGAAGAAAACAAGCAAAAATGCAAAGAGAATCAAAGGGGCCTTACCTGGTTAATGGTGGTCGTCGGGCTTGTAATTGGGTTTCGAGGCGAACCCCGGGTCTTCATTGAACTCCATCAATCGGGTGGAGCAGCTCGAGTGGAGGCGGAGCTCTGGGACGCATCCTCGCAACTGCCAGTCTCACCGAGGGCGAATGGTCATCATCGCACCTGCTATTGAACCTCCCCATGTCACGGGGAGGTAGAAGAGGGTTGGGCCTTGCCCCTCGTTAGGGTGGACGGGTTTGAAATGGGGCGGCGACGGCTTATTTATCGAGTGGGAGTAGTGGATCTAGTGAGTGGAGGCGTGGATTGAAGGAGGAATATAGAACAAGTGGAAGACAGACGTGGGACGAGTGGTAGGACATGAGTATGAGGGATGACCCAACTATGTAGTGGAGTGGTTGGTGCATGGAGAAAATGATGGAGGTGGTGGGGGAAATACAAAAGGGGGGACAGACTGCACGAGGTGGAGTTCGTGGGCAAGGCATGTTAGGAGGTAGACTAAGGTCCTCGGTCGTTGGATCTTATGCTCGAACAATCTGAGAAGAGGGCTCTCGAGAATGACTTGGATTAAATCGAGGGAGTGGAAATTAATGGGCGCAAAGAGTGCCATGTGGCGAGCTGCATGTTAGGATTGAATCAGATGGTCAAGAGTCCAAGCAGAACAAATGGTTAAATGATAGCAGAATGGAGAAGATCGGGCAACTATGAAGGGCCACACATGGCATTAGGAGGAGAAGGCAGGAGCAGACATTCGTGATTTGATTTGGGAATGATCGAATGACTGTGATAGGGTACATGATTGGATGGTGCAGATAGAGGAGCCTGGAGCCAATCGAACAGTGGAAAAATGAGGGTGCGTGGCGTGCAATGAGACAGGCCGCATGGCGCAACTAGAAGGTGCCACTTGCCCAATCAGATTATTTTGATGAAAAACATCAAATACAACGGTGAAAATGACCGAATTTAGAAAAACCTAAAACATGAAAGTTGTATATCTCGATGAGATCTATAAGTTTAATGTTGACCAAAAACGAAGATGAGGCCAAATTAGAGGAGAAATATATTTGTGATGTTTTTAATACTATAAAAACATTGTGAATTTTAATTTTGTTATTTTTTTCATTTTAATTTATTCCATGACTCATATATAAACATGGACTTATGTGGTTTTTACTGATACTTAGTCTAAGCTAGGGGTTTAATATCTGCGAATTAAAACCATGAAAGTGGGTTTCATCACCAGTCCAGCAGCTCTAGAACTTCCAGTAGCCACCACCATCTTTCGACACTCAGATGGTGGTCTACCAGTCGGATCAGCCCTTGGCAGCTCTTCCCCCTCCATACCTTGAGCAGGAGCTGTTGATAGAAGTCTACGAGATCTGGTACTCCAAGTACCAACTTCAGCCCGGGATTAGTCATGACCATCCAGGATTCAGATGGTCCACCAGAGGCACCTCTTCCCAGTAATAGCTTCCAACTCAGGTCGGACAAAGTCCAGCAATAGCATCCACATCACTCCAAGTAATATCACCAGCAGCAGGGTCCTCGTCCCTTTCATCAAGGACAACAATGGAGGCAGCAACAACAACCTCAACAGTATTCACAACCTCCTCCTCATTACCAGTACCAACAACAATAGTCTGGGCATCATTTTTGACAAGTGAACCCGTCCGGTTCTCATGCACATGTGTATGAGAATCCAACCCTTGACGACCTCGCCCGCCTAATTTCTGACCAGCATGCATCCTTCCAGCGAGAGATGGATGAGTTCAAGTAGAAGAGGGAGATTATCAAGGGCAAGGTTGCCAAAGCAACTCGGATTGAACAAAACCTAAACAAACTGAAGAGGAAATCCGAGCAGGTACATGTTACAGAGACCACCACTCCTAGTTATGATTTGCATGATATTTCTTCAACTCTATTTGATGGTAATTTTGTGACACTTAGAAGCGGTAGAATGCGAACCGACAGTGACTCATCTAAGCGATGACCCCACAGAGATTCTAGAGCGCTAAATGAGGATGGAAGCGGTGCTGATGCTGCTCATGATGATGATGATGATGATGATGGTGTTGCTGAATCCACCAAGAATGTTGATCTGACCGATGGTACTAAGGCTATCACGATTCCAGTTACAGATGGTGGATCTGATTCCATTAGTATTCAAGTTGCTTGGCCATAGTGTGGTGCTGATGCTGCAAGACCGGGTGTTGTGGGTAGTACTTAAGTCACCAATTTACCTTTAGTTGTGTTGCCTCATTTTGTATTCTTGTTGCTTGCTTTTTGTATTTCATGTGAGTCCATCTATGTTAAATGATGATCTTGGTATATATTTCAGTCTACTACATGATCATGAACCTATTAAACCCTCACCTCTCTGGAGAGGGTCCCTTCGCCTGCTTTCCTCAAGCACTCCGCTCTAGAAAGGGGTTAAAAATGAAAAAAACCAACTAGAGTTTAGCGAGCAGATGATTGATCGATTCCATATATAGATGACTCTATAGGAGACACTAGATCACATTCCTCTCTTCCAGAAGAACTTAGAGAGAAGACCATCATTGAAGGAAGAGGAGGAAGCACAATGCATAAATCCATGTGCTTATTCATTCACTGTCTTCACCATTCAGAAAATGGTCGATCAAATATACTTGATGAAAGAGCTCCATATGTCCGATGCCATATCCATAATAGTGGTTTGATCATACCCTACTAGACAACGACTCTTCTATTAACCTACTTATGTCAGCCTTACACGATCGATTCGTGTTCGTCCCTCTTAGACAGAGTAGGACAATCCTTCAGTTCGTTGATAGATCTATCAAGAGGCCAGAGGGGTAACTGAAGGACATGGTCGTCATAATTCAGGGCCTGAAATTCCTCGTGGACTTTCTTGGCCACAGCCAAGGCGGTGTCTGATCACAATAGTGGGAAGGTATACTTTCACGTTGAGGACAAAAGTGTACAAAGTGTACAAATAGAGATAATCGAGGAGACGAGAGCGAGAGATTCGGTCTGCTCCGAGCAATCGAGTGATTCAGAGAAGATGACAAATGTAGAGTGAGATGTCCACCAAAAGTACGACTTTGAGATCACAGATGATGAAATAGTATGGTCTGTCCCAGTAGCATGGAGACCTTGTAACACCTTCATATCTGTAGACTTACATATTTTGGCAGGCGAGATTTTGGAGAGCACACTCTTGGCACCGGACACATTTGAGGATGATGATGGTGGTCAGGATAGTGAAGTAGATTACATTTTATGTTCTTTAGATTCAGTTCCATCAGATTCAGACATTGATTGGGATGACTTTGATGATTATTTGTCATGTCTAATTACTTTATAGCAGGTAGCTAGGGCGTAGAGCAAGCCAGTGTAGATAACAAATATACCAGTAGGGTTGCCTTCATTGGATTTACAAATGCAGCGAGAGTTCTTACATGCAGATTTTGATAACCTTCACTCAGACATTTCATAAGCTAGATTTTCTAGCTCCCACTTGTCTAGAATCGAAGACCTTTCCGCAAAGTATGAAGTACAAATTTCTTACGGGTGAGTCAGATATGTTCCCAGTCATTATCTAAGCAGATTTAACTGGAGATCAAGAATTACGTTTTATGGATATTCTTGGAAGAAATCGCAAGGTAATTGGATGGAGCGTAGGTGATCTCCAGGGGATAATTCTAGCCATGTTCTCCCATCACATCTTTCTTGAAGACGACGCCAATCCATCGAGTGAGTTCAAGTGACGATTGAACCCAAATATTCGAGATGTTGTCATGAAGGAAATATCAAAGTGGTGGAGCGCCAATTTTATCTACCCCATCTCTAACTCCAAGTGGGTTAGTCCATTACATGTGGTACCTAAGAAGACGAGTATCACCAATGTTTTGAGCGAGTTTGGAGAGGAGATAGCTACCGGGGTACCCACTTCTTAAAATGTCTGTGTGGACTACAAACAATTTAATATGTCTACCATGAAGGATCATTTCCCGCTGCCATTCATTGATCATATTATTAAGAGGCTAGCTGGAAAGAGTCATTACTATTTCCTTAATGGGTACTCCAGATATAATCAGATTGCCATAGCTTCCGAAGATCAGGATATAACAACATTCACCTGTCCGTTTGGGACGTATGATCTTATATGAATGCCCTTTCCTTTATGTAATGCCCCAACTACATTCCAAAGGGGCATGCTTTCCATCTTTTTAGACATGGTGGGTGATTCTTTAGAGGTCTTCATGGATGACTTTTCGGTCTACGACGATGGGTTCGATGCTTGTCTTGACTGCCTAGACTGTGTACTTCAATGCTGCATTGAGGTCAACCTAGTGTTATCTTGCGAGAAGAGTCATTTCATGATGACTCAGAGGATGATCCTTAATCATATCATGTCCTATAGGGGCACGAAGGTTGATCTGGCTAAGGTGGATATCGTTAAGAAACTCAATCCACCGTCCAATTACGACAATTACGGTCTTTTCTGGGATATGTTTTCGACGGACGATTCATTTGGGATTTTAGACGTATCGTTTGGCCACTTACTGATTTGTTGAAGAAAGACACCGAGTTCATTATAGATTATAAGTGTCTACTTCATTTAAGACTCTCAAGGGACTTGTTGTCGCGGCTCCTATCCTTCAGCCACCTGATTGGTCTCTCCCATTCAAGATCATGACATATGGTTCTGATTTTACCATAGGTGTTGTGCTAGGATAGAGGAGGGATGGACTGTCGTATGCCATTCACTATGCTAGCTGGACTATGGATGCCACTCAATGGAATTATACTATGATAAAGGGATGTGCTGGTCGTAGTCTTTGCTTTGGATAAGTTCATATCATACATTCTTGGATCTGGAGTGACTATATTTACATATCACACTGCCATCGGATACCTCATGTCTTAGAAGGATGCCAAAGCAAAATTAACCCAATGGATCCTTCTACTCTAGAAATTTTATACTGAGATTAAGGATAAGCCTGGAGTCAAGAATTTAGTGGTGAATCACTTATCCTGATTAGAGAACCTTGCAGATTTTGATCAGATTGCACCTATTATAGGGACCTTCCTAGACGAGGTGATCCTTGCTATCATCTCTCTTCCACGGTAGTCCAACATTGTGAACCATCTTATCTCATAGAAAGTTCCAAAATTTTGGCCCCGACCGTGACTTGAGATCTTTCTTGCAAAGGCCTAGTCGTACCATTGGGAGGATCCCACCCATTATCATGAAGTGGGGATAGTGACTGGCGTTGGTGTATTCCTCAAGAGAGCACCACAAGAACCTCACATACTGCCATAAGCTTGAGGTAGGAGGACATTATTTTGAGAGGAGGACAACACAGAAAGTGCTCAAATCCAACCAATGGTGGCCTACCCACTTCAAGGATTTTGATGAATTCGTGAAGAGGTATGTCGATTGTTAGTGGATGGGCACCTGTAGACAACATGATATGAGGCCAATACAACCCATTCACTATTGTGAGGTTTTTGACGCACGGGAAGTTGATTTCATGGGTCTATTCCGTAAGAGTCAGGAATTTTGAGTACATTCTTCTTGAGGTTGATTATGTTAGTTGTTGGGTTGCGGTCATCCCTGCCCGAGCTGTAGATGCTAAGACCATATGCAAATTTTTGAGGAAAAAATCATTTCATGGTTTGGGGTACCTGTAGTTTTGATATCCGATGAGGGGCTCACTTTGTCAACAACAAGGTAAGGGACCTTGCTAACGAGTTCATCATTGACCATCGAGTGTCCACTACATATCACCATCAGACTAATGGTCTTATTGAAGTATCGAACATGGAGATCAAGACAATACTATAGAAGGTCGTCCACCCAGACTGAAAGGATTGGTCACTGCTTTTGGACTTGGTCTTGCAGGCCTATTTGACTTCCTTCAAGACATCTTTGGCTATATCTCCTATTCGTCTCGTTAATGGCAAACCATGCCACTTGCCTATGGATATCAAGCACAAGTCAGTTTGGGAAGTTATAGAGCTATTATTAGATCCTAAGAGTGTAGGACATTAGAGGAAAGCAGAGTTGGTAGCCCTGGAGGTGTTGAGAGATACAACCTTCTCAAGTTGCCTATAGTATAAGGAGAGTGTGAAGATATGACACGATTTTGATATCAACCATAAACAGTTTGAGCCAAACCAGAAAGTATGGCAATTTGATGCAAGGTTGAGATTATTTCCGGTGAAGTTACAAAGCAAATGGATGGGACCATGCTTGCTTTATAGGTATACAACAACATAAGCATTGATATATCTGAGTTCTCATCTGATTCCACCTTTCGAGTTAACGATCAACGCCTGAAGCCATATCTTGATCATGATCCTCTTATCATTGAGATTGCCCCTATTCATTTTGTATGAGATGTATTCTTTGACTCACATCAATTGTATCTTATACCTGATTATCACTTCTTCTCTGCAGTTGTATAGATCCATATTATTCATATAACACATTCTTTTTGTCCGACACCCCATTTACATCATATGATTATGCTATACTTAGGGTGTTGTTTACCCTAAGTATGGGGGGTATCAGATATGTGATTATTCTTTTGATTCTTTATACCTTTATTTTTTGCCTATACCTAGGGATATTTTACCCTAAGTATAGGGGAGATAAACCATGTGCATTATATCCCTCGGTTTTCCCCTTATGTCCAGTTTTCTATATTCAGATTTATTAATCCTAAGTATTCAAGGATCATTGATTTCTATTCATTTCATTCTTTTATTCGTCATTATAGTATAACATTCTTTTCACATCCTAATACTCAGCACAAGTTATGTCATCCTTTCATCGCTCTTTAATCACTCTGAGGACATTGTTCGAGCTAAGTATATGGGTGTGTCATCTATATTGTATATATACTTTTTCCATTACTCGTGCTTTGAGTATTGTGTGTATATGAATAATATGGCTAAAACCCACAAAATTAAAAATCACATTTTTTAAAAGGAAAATTCTGCGTAGATAAATGTTTGTCAAAACCCTTTTGTAAAAACTATTGTTGTACAAATGTTTGTAAAAATGTTTTGCTTGTAAAATGTTTATAAATATTTTTGTATGAAAACTAGGTATATCATACAAAATGTTTGAAAAATAAAAATTTGCAAAATGTGTGGGTAAACATTTGTAATTTATTTTGCAAAACCTTTTCTGTTGCATTCAAAATTGTTCATAAAAATTTGCACATATTTAAAAGAGTTTTAAAAAAGAGTTTTTGTACACTCTTGCATGTATATTCTTTTGAATAAAACTTTACATTTAAACTATTCTGGAATTAAATTGAAAAATGGAGCTTGGTTAAGACCTTAATTTACCTAAACTTCAAGGGAACCTTATAGGAATTGAGGTTAAGATTTTCAGGTCTATTAGTGACTTAATTTTTTGAGTCTACTAGGTTATGTTCACATGTCATCTTCACGAGCCTAAGTAGAACACTTAACAACGCACTTTTGACTCTCAGAGACAATGGTTTGACTTGTACACTCTCCTTACACGTAGCTCAGCTTATATTAGGTGGTGAGGAGCCAGAATTATTTGTCTTGGGGTAGGTGATGAATCTACAATTCTCTTTCTTTATTATTTTATTTTAGCTCTCCTTTTTAGCAAATATATATGTAATTACCTGTAATTATAATAACTTAGCATTATGCATGCCTTCATTAATAATGCATAATTAACACCTAATTTGTGTAAAATAAAATCATAAAGAGAAAACAAAAAGTATGATGTATTTAGAATAAATATAGAGTGACCCGAACCACAAGAGAAGGTTAAGTCTTGACCTGATCGCAAAATAAAATAAGTAGAGAGAGAGATAATGGTTTACTATGTATGTACATATCACCTGCACTTGTATATAATACTTATTTATTTATTTTTGATAGAATAAAATTATTTTATTCCTTTACACTCTAGTATATAGCATTAGAAAGGATACAACAATAAAATAAAAAATAAAAAAATACAATAAAAATAATATCATCAAATCCTTGTACAAAATAAACATGTATATACTACACTGACTATTTATTTTAAACACTTAATTAATTTATTGAAATTAAAAAATATTTCATACTCCTACAATCATGTTGTAAATACATAAAATAAAAAATGAAATTATTGTTGTAAAGGTAATAAAATAGAAATACATGTACACAATACATAGGTATATTATACTTGTATATAATATTTTATATTGTACATAACCTATTTTTTTAAAAAAAAAGTTAAAAATAACAGAAAAATAGTTTGTATTGCACAGACAACCCTCCATTAGTTTTTTAATCTGGACATCTATTTGCATCATTTATTTTAATAAAAAACAACACATTAAAGATCATCTAATTCTCTATCACTTTTCTATTTATTTGGATTTTTGTGAGCACTGGATAATTTATTAAAAACCAGAGTTTGACATTTAGTAAAATTGCCCATTTATGCTCTAAAATTTACACATACCAATAATTATGCGAAAATCATATGTGATGCCTCTGGTTGTGTTTTAATTACTATCCAAATTTCAATTAAATTGGAGTTGTCTTGTGCATAAAATAAATTGTTGAGTGGTTTCAGTAATTGATTTTAGTTAAATCCACAATATTATTTTTACGAAATTTCAAGTCTCCTAGATGTATAATTTAAATATCTATTTGAGATAAATCACTCTTTGAATAATCTGATTTTAGGTATTTATTAAAAATATAATACTCACAGTCACTATATTTTCAGTAAAAATATAAAAAATTCATAATATGTAAGAAAATTCCAAAACAAATACACCTTCATTTTATCATGTTAAGTTCTAGTATTTTTCTATAATTTTTAAGTTTCACTTGCATGAAAAATAACATAAAACACCCAAAAAAGTTAACATTTTTCATTATTGTGTATTAAATCTAAAAATTCTAAAAAAATACATTTGCATTCATTGTTCGATTATGTTTTCAGAAAAAATATTACTTGGCAAGAATAACTTAATTTCACATTAAAATTAATTTGGATAAATTGCTTGATTTCGTAATACCCTAATTCATCCGCATATGTGCATAAAAAAATTACAAAAAATTCTTGCTTGGAGAACAAAGAGCTAATTCATATAATATGATCTAAAGTTGTTCATTTTCCTCCTTGGTCAACCCTGGGGCTTGCCTAAGTTAAAAATATATCAAACCACACATTAATTCAACAATTCATTCATCGATTTGTGCGGTCATATTTTGATAAATCTTGATTGCCCGACTACAACAACTCGACATACATTTCAAATTAAACATGGCATTTCAGTATATACATCACAAGGCCTGAACCATATTGATCAGTTAGCACAAACACTGAGTGAGCTGAAGACCCATATCATGTGTCTCCAAGAAGCACAGACAGCTTTTTCCGCCCTGTCTAAGGTCACAAGCTTATCCATGGAGTAGCTCTAGTCACCCATCTACCTCGTACTGCCAGATCCACCATATTCAGGCAGAGCCGATCTAGCAACTCCAGAACTTCCAACAACCACCACCATCTGTGGACACTCAGATGATGGTCTACCAGTTTGATTAGCCCTTGGCAGATGTTCCCCCTCTACACCTTGAGGACGAGTTGATGATGAAAGTCAACGAGATAAGGTACTCCCAGTACCAACCTCATACCGGGATTAGTCACGACCATCCTGGATTCAGATGGTCCACCGGAAGCACCTCTTCCCAGCAATAACCTCCAACTCAGGTAGGATAGAGTAGCCAGCACCAACAGCATGCCCATCTCTCCTTGCAATATCATCAGCAATAGGGTCCTCGTCCCTATAATAAAGGACAATAGTGGAGGCATCAGTAGCAGCCTCAACAGTATTCACTACCTCCTCCTCATTACCATCACCAACAACAACAGTCTCAACCTTATTTCGAGCAAGGCAACCTATCCGGTTCTCATGCACCTGTGGATGACAACCCAAACCTTGATGTCCTCGCCCACCTACTTTCTGATTAGTAGGAATCTTTCCGGCGAGAGATAGACGAGTTCCAGCAGGAGATGAGGGAGATTATCAAGGGCAAGGCTGCCATACCCGCTCAGATTGAACAAAACCCAAACAATCTGAAGAGGAAATCTGAGTCGGTACATGTTACAAAGAGCACCAATCCTAGTTATGATTTGCATGATATTTCTTCCACTCTATTTGATGCAGATTTTGTGACACTTAGGAGCAGTAGGATGCCAGCTGGTGGTTACTCATCTGAGTGACGACCCCATGAGATTCTAGAGTGTCAGATGAGGATAAAAGTGGTGATGATGTCGCTCATGATGATGATGGTGGCGGTGCTGAAGCCACCAAGAATGTTGATCCAGCTGATAGTACTGAGGTTGTCATGATTCTAGTTATAGATAGTCGAGCTGATGCCATTAGTATTCCAATTTCTTGGCTAGTGTGTGGTGTTGATGCTGCAAGATCAGATGTTGTGGGTAGTACTGACGCCACCAATTTATCTTCAGTTGTGTTGCCTCATTTTGTATTCTTGTGGCATAGTTTCTGTATTCCCCATGAGTCCATCTATGTTACATGATGATCTGGGCATGGATTCTAGAATACTACATGCTCAGGAACCTATTCCCAACCCTCACCTCTCTGCAGAGGGTCCCTTCGTCCCCTTCCCTCAAGCACTCCACTTAGGAAAGGGGTCAAAAGTGAAAATAAAAAAAGACGCCAACTAGGTTTTAGCGAGCAGATGATTGATTGATTCCATATACAACTGACTCTACAGGAGACACTAGAGCACATCCTCATCTTCTAGAAGAACTTGAGAGAGAAGACCATCACTTGCAGGAAGAGGAGGAAGCACAATATAAAGATCCAGGTGCTTACTCATGCCACTTTCTTCGCCATTTAGAAAGGATTGCAGGCCATGAGACCTGATGCAAGAGCTCCATATGTCCAATGCCAAATCAATTATAGTGGTTCGATCATATCCTATTACACAATGACTCTTCTATTAACCTTCTTCTGTCAGCCTTACTTGACCAATGTGAGTTCCACCCTCTTAGATAGAGCAGGACAATCCTTTAGTTCGATGATAGATTTATCAAGAGGTTGAAGGGGTTACCGAAGGATATGGGAGTCACAATTCAGAGCATGAAATTACCCGTGGACTTGCACTGGATGTGGAAATCCCTGAGTCCGTGACTGATACCCCCATCATATTGGATGCTTGTTCTTGGCCATAGCCAAGGCGGTGTCTGATCATGATAGCAAGAAGGTATACTTTCACATCGAGGGCGAAAGTGTACAATGTATACAAATAGAGACGATCGAGGAGACTAGAGTGAGAGATTTAGTATGCTATGAGCAGTCGAGTGATTCCGAGCTAATGACAAATGTAGTGCGAGATGGCCACGAGGAGTGCGATTTTGAGATCACGGACGACGAAGTAGTATGGTCAGTCCCAAAAACACGATCCCTTGTCACACCTTCATACATTGCAGACTTACGGATTTTGGCAGGTGAGAGTTCGGTGAATACACTCTTGGCACCAGACACATTGAGGCTGATGATCATGGTCAAGATAGCAATGCATAATACATTTCATGTTACTTAGATTCAGATCCATCTAATTCAAACATTGATTGGGATGTCCTTGATGATCATTTATCATGTCTAATTCCTTCAGAGCCGACATCTAGGGCGTAGAGCAAGCCATCGTAGATGACAGATATATCAGCAGGGCCGCCATAATTGGATTCACAGATGCAGTGAGAGTTCTTACATGCAGATTTTGGTATCCTTCACTCAGACATTTCAGAAGCCAGATTTGCCAGCTCAAATTTGTCCATAATCGAAGATCTTGTCATGGAGTATGAATTACAAATTCCTTATGGGTAAGTTAGATATGTTTATATTCATTATCTTAACAGTTTGGACTAGAGATCAAGAATAGTGTTTGAAGGAGGTTCTTGAAAGACACCACAAGTTAATTGGATGGAGCATAGCTGATGTCCAGGGGGTAAGTCTAACCTTGTGCTCCTACCACATCTATCTCGATGACGATGCCAAGCCATCGTATGAGTTCCATCGACTGAACCTAAATCTTCGAGATGTGGTCATGAAGGAAATATCAAAGTGGTGCAATGCCAATTTTATATACCCCATCTCTAACTCCAAGTGGGTTAGTCCATTGCATGTAGTACCTAATAAGACGAGTATGACCACCGTTTTGAGAGAGTCTACAGAGGAGATAGCTACCTGAGCACCCACTTCTTGGAAGTCTATGTGGACTACAAACAATTGAATCTAGACACCAAGAAGGATCATTTCCCGCTACCATTTATTGATCAGATTATTAAGAGGCTAGCTGGGAAGAGTCATTACTTTTTCCTTAATGGGTACTCCGGATAAAATCAGGTGGCCATAGCTCCTGAAGATCAGGATAAAACAACATTCACATGTCCGTTTGAGATGTATGCCTTTAGACGGATGCCCTTTGGTTTATGTAATGCCCTACCTTGCATGCTTTCCATCGATTTGGATATGGTGGATGACTGTTTAAAGGTCTTCATGGAGGACTTTTCGATCTATGACGATGGATTTGATACTTGTCTTAACTGCCTATTGAATAGCGAGAAAGCGAGAACCGCTAAATAGTGATATGACAAATCAGACTCACTGTCGATGATGCGACTACTCAAGCCTCCTCGTTCTTCAACAATTAACCCACACAATCAATAAAGAAATCAATAGCAAGGATTAAAATTTATTATACCCTACTAAAAATGTATAGTGGCAAGCAAGTAGGGGTCGGACACAGGAAACAAGGGTGCAGAGTGTAGATAAAAATCCAAACCTAGGTCTAATAAGCCACTTAGCCAATCTTTTTGTGGGTTTTTTATTATATATATATATGTATATAATTTAATTTTTGATTTTATATTTTTGTTTTTTTTTAAATTTTCTGGTTTTTATAATTTTATATTTTATAAGTTTTTTTGTTTCTTTTTCAATATTGGAAAATATAAGCAAAGTAATAAAAGACAACATAAGGTATTTATAAAAATGTGCAGAAATGACCAAAAATTCAGAAATAAAATGTTTTTGATATTTTTAGGATTTTTACTGTTTTAATGGTTTTTGGATATTTTTCAACGTGTTTTTGGTATTTTTAAATGCTGAAATGGAAGAAAACAGTGAAGTAGGTAATGGCTGGGAGTAAAATGCAAATTAAAAATGACAAACAGTCGCAAAAATTTTCCAAACTAATTTTCAATTAAAGTCAATAAAGTCTGGAAACAAACAGGAGTAAGTTTATATTTTTTGGAGTTTTCTTTGATTTTATATATTTTTTTTGGAGTTTTTATGTATTTTTGAATTTTTAGGTTTTTTTTTTTTGTGATTTTTGGACTGACACTAGAAAAATGGTAAAACACACAAAATGTAATTTTTTTGGAATTTTTCAAAACGATTTTATATTTTTATGGGTTTTCTAATGCAAACAGTGAAATAAATGCATGTTTTTCATTTTTAATAAGTATGAAAATGCAATAAAAATGCAATGAAATAAATTTTTATATTTTTTGGCAATTAAATGATGCGAGAAATAAATAGATTAAGAACACAAAAATCCTACGCTTGGCAGGGTATAAATGCAATTATCGAAACATCCAGGGGCTTAGGTGCAATTTTCACCAAAAAGACACGCGCACAACACGTGATATATCATTCACAGGGGCAAATTTGTAAATATTAAAAGCCGGCAGGGCATGCATGCAATTAACGCACAAGCATATTTAAACAACCACGCACAGGGGTATAAATGCAAATACTTAAAAGTTTGGGATAAATAGTGCAAAATTCCCAAAAAGCATGCACCCCAGTCACGTGAGGTGACGTGGCGTGGGCCTGAATGCAAATAGTGAAAAAGTAAGGGCCTAAGTGCAAATATTATAGAACTTTTTAAATTCGAAATAAAAGTTCTAGGACTAAAGCATAAATACAAAAATGCGTGGGTCAGAGATGCAAAATACCCACGGGCTCGATCGTGCGGCCGATGGCGATTCACTTGGCCACGAGGCGAGCATGAGATGAGATCTTGGGCTGCTGATCCAACGACGGGGAGCACGGGTCGATCCTACGGTTGTTGTGGCATCTGGAGGTGGCGTCTGATCCAACGGCGGGGGACGGTTCACGAAGAACACCTCCCTGGCGAGCTTCGATCGGCGATTGCGGCCGACACACGACCGCTCCGGCCCTCGGATCAAGGGCAAAGGATCCTGGGGCCCTTCCGCGTCGGATGATGGCCTCCGGCGAAGTGGAGGCGGCGTGAAGTGGTCAGACGAGGATGGCGACCTGGGCGGCGGTTCCTGGAGCTTCCGATGGTCGAGGGAGCCTCCTCTTGGGCTCAGACCTGAAAAGTTAAGCACACAAAAACCAGGCGAGCAAAATGGTGGGTTCTGATGGCTCGATGGTGGCGGAGGGTGATCGGGCGATGAGCTCCGGCGAGCGGCGGAGATGGGAGCTCGGTGGACTCGATCTGAGCGAGATCGAGGTGGAATGAAGGGTGGAGCGGAGCGACGAGGAAGAGAATGGCGGTGACCGGTGGGCGGATGGGTGTGAAACGTGACCGGAAACGACGGCCGGAGCTCAGCTCCGCCGTGGCTTCAATCAAAGATTCACGATGATCGACGAAACGAAACACAAAACTGATATAAACCTACCCTAATCTATACTAATGCGACAAGAAAATGGAAAGAAAGGAGGAGGAAGATCACCAGAGGCGACGGGCTAGGAAGGCGCGGCGGAGCTCCGACGAGGGGACAAATCACTTCGATTCTACACCAAATGCTTCAAACCCAGGCTCGATTCGATGCCTGTTGTCACCAGGAGCACGAAGGGTTAGAGGTTTGAGGGTGAAAATGGCGGAAGAAGGATTAACATTTGAATCGAAGTCGGGGGTGTCTTTTGAAGGGTTGACGGGCGAAGAGTTTCGGAGGCACGATCACGGGTGCGCCAAGGAGATCTTGGAGGATGCACTAGGTCGGCGAGGATCCTGGTTGTACCAGGTACAACTTTCACGAAGGAAGCAACCTCCTCGAGCAACACAAAAGCGGCGGAAAAATCGAGAAATGAGGGGAAGCGGCAGCTCTGACAAGGTCTACAGGAGGGTAGGACGACCAGTTGACCTGGGTCAATTGGGGCCGTCCCCTGATTGGTCCACGTGGACCAATCAGGAAAAATCCTGAAAAACTCTTGTTAGATGAATTAAAAATAGTAAATGGCATTATCAATTTATGATTATAAAATAAAAAATATTCGTTATTTTATGTAGTATTTTATTATGATTTTTAGTTTATTTTATGAGGTATATTTTTACAATTTTACTTTTTAGCCTTATATAGGTATACTACCTATGTATTTTAGTATTTTATTTTTATTTTGTGTATTTTGATTTTTAATATTTTTATTTAATATTTATAAAATTATAAAATACTTTTATATACGCAAATATATTTTTTGTTGAATTTTTCTGATAGGTTTTGTATATTAAATAAAATATAAGTGTGAAAAGTATAGGTATAAGTATAGGTATAATACCTGTATAACCTATATATGTTAATTTTTATTTTTATTTTTCTTTGCATTTTTATTATTATTTACTGTGCATAATTATTATAAATAATATTTACAACATTACAAAAAATATAAAAATTATAAAAATAATGAATAAATAATGAATTGAATATTTTATTCAGTATAACTATACAATGAGGGTCCAAAACTCAACTTTCAAACCGTAGCTCCGCCAAATGCGAAACCACCACCATTGGATAGATTATTTTCTTCTATATACAATTAAGGTGAGTTTGATGATTTGGACTTGTCATTTGGGAGATACAGGTCTGGGAAGTTGGAATTCTGGATTTTTATTCAGACCATAACTTTTTATCTGTATATTATTTTTCTGTGAAATCAATTTTGTATTTTTCTTTATTTAATTATCTACAATTTTAATGTATAAAGTTTCTTTATTTGATGTATAAAAAGTGGGAACCAAAAATAGGTACCAAAATGAATAAAGAATGAATAAATAAAAGGGAATTTATTGGTATTTTTGGCCCTTATCTCCCCCTACTTTATTCCTTGTCGACCTAGTCATCAAGATGCCTAGATCTCGGGGTTTCGGGTCATAAAATATTTACAATATTTTATTCTTTTTCTTTTCTTTTATTTATTCTATAATTTTGGCTTTAATTACAGTATTTTACACACTAAATAGATGCACATGCATGAATACTAAGATGATGATATTAAAGGGTATTTACAGGCATTTGCTAGGGTTTTAGGTGCCAAAATGATAGAATAAAGATGATGAAATGTGGATTCATCATCCCCCTATACTTTACCTTTTCTAGTCCCTAGCAAACACTTATGCAATAAAGTGCAAAAAAGAAAGAAAGAAAAGAAAAAGAAGAAGAACTTGGATTTAATTTGATTATCAAACCTTGTCTTCACAAAATCAAAGTTTGGAGCTTAAGTCGGACCTTTAGAATTTTAGTGCGGTCGGAACCTTAATGAGAACCAAATTTGAAATCCAACAGTCCTTGAGAATCCCAGAACTCTGTCCAAGTCTCCTCAATAGCCAGGTCCAGAAATACTTCAACTCATACGCAAACTCTTACGACCAGGAGTCTGACTTGTACAGTGTAAGTGATATGTAGCTCCCCACCTCAGAAGTAACAAAGAAACAACCTCCCCCAACCTGGTAACTCTAATGCCTCCATCTAGCAACTCTTTTCTCGAGAAACGGGGTATTCCCTTCTAAGTTCAAGTGCAACCGGCTCAAGAAGAGGGGAATAAGAGGTATAGAATTTTGGGAGCTCAACCAGTGTAGCTAAGTCTCCAGCCTGCAAGCTTCATGAGATGTAACATGGATACCATAAGCTTTTTCTTTATTGGACTATATACACTCCGGTGGGGTTATTAAATTTTCAATCCGACCCGCCACTTTTTTGGAGTTCTCTCTTTTTTTTTCAAATGCATTTGTACAACATATCTACATGGTGCAGCATATATACAAGAAATTTTCCTCTTGACCAGTAGACTATCCCTCTTTTGAAGCTTTATTGCAACCACGGCTTCTGTCTTTAGCCTTCATCACCACTAGACCAAGTTGAGGTGCACTTCCTTCACCTAGAAGAAGAAGAGAGGTTCCCTAGAAGTACTACCCTCATATGCTACCCCAAGCTAAAGGAAACTTCCTCCTCACCACCTCATCCGTGGAGAGCTATATGAAAGGTGCAGTGTCCAAGTCAGGTCATTATCAACAAGAGTCGTGCGTGTGCTCCGAAATACTCTACTTAGGCAGTCAAGAATCCATTGAACCAAGTCCCGTGATCCTCAAAGAATTAAGTCAACTAGACCTGAAGTACCTCAAACCCAGTTCCTATAAGGCTCCTGTTATTAGGTAGATTTTAGGGTCCAATCAAGCTCCAATTCTCCGGATTTTACTTAGACTTGTTCAACTATCAAACTGAATCTGAAAAATGCTTATGCTATGCAAATGCGATGCAGAATGCAGAAAATATTTTTGTGATGTAATTTTCAAGGATTTTGAACTTTTTATGGTTTTTGAAAAGATGATGTATGTGTATGCAGATGCTTTTTTTTGTATTTTTCAAAAGATTTTTCAAATGTTTTTGGACTTTAAGTTTGCAAATGTTTTTGGGATTTTGAAAACAAAAAGTTTTGGCTGAAAACTATGTACACGGGGGTGCTTTTTATATATACAAGAAGTGGATTTTAAGAATTTACAAAGGTAAGTGGTCAATTTTATAAGTACATATATATAGTGGATTTTGGTGTGATGTAAGTATTCCTCAAACTTATTTGACACAAGCTTTTCCACAATTTTTTAAAACTATAGTCCAAATAGTTTTTACAAACATTTTACAAACATGTACACATAATTGAAAATCATTTTGCAAAGGCTTTCGAAACAACATAGATAGATTTTTCAAAATATTTTTGCAACCATTTTTCAAACCATTTGCAAATCATTTTTCAAATATTTTATTTCACACAAAGAAAATAAGTTTTTACAAACCACACATTTTTACAAAGGTTGAAAACATGTAACAAAATATTTTCAAATAGTTTTCAATAGATGTTGATAAAGTTTTTCAAACTATTTCTCAAACATTTTGCAAAAAACAATTTCACCTGATTTATTAATCAGTAAATACAAAAGAATTTGAGGAACAAACACCTTTTTATTAAGGATTTCAATGAATTTTAAAGAATAATTAGTCATATTTATTAAGAAAATACGAAAGTACGAGTTATGGCTAAAGTATATACATAGTATATACGACCCCCCTATACTTAGCTTGAGCTATGTCCTCATAGATCGGAGAGAAAAAGAAGACATAAACTCGTACTAAGTATAGGCAAGTCTAATGAATAAAATGAACTAATGAATGAACCAATGAGAAGTTGACCGTCCCCGCTATACTTAGGATCAAATAATCCTAAGTATAGCAGACTGTACACAAAGCAGGGAGAGTCCAAGGGTAGGAATGAACAGATCGTACTCAGCTGTCTCCCCCTATACTTAGGGTAAGATATCCCTAAGTATAGACAAGGAGAGGAAGACAATGGAGAGGATCAAAGAATGGAAATACTCGGGGTGCACACCCCCCTATACTTAGGACAAAGTACGTCCAAGTATAGAAAACTGTCTTCAAGGGGAGACACCTTTTTGATAGATACAGAAGATAGAAAAGGAAAAGAAGATAAGAAGAAAAGAAGAAAAGAGATGAGATTGGATATAAACAACCTCGGGATGCGCATCCCCCCTATACTTAGATAAAGTACATCCTAAGCATAACAATGATGAAGGAATGGCATCAATTCGGTAGGGAAGGATAAAAGAAAAGAAGACAAGAAGAAAAGAGAAATCATTCAAAAATGTTTTGATGTGCTTCGCCTTCCTCTGCCTCTTCGAGATATTCAGCTCATCCTTATAGATTACTTGAATTGAGTCAACGTCGGCCATGATGTATCAGTTCAAGGTATGGCTTCAGAAGCTGTCCATTGACTACAAAAGGCTGTGCGTCAGCTGACAGATTGGATATCATTACACTTCCGTTGTCACGCACCTGCCTAACCATGAACGGCCCGGTCCATTTGCTCTTCAGTTTACCTGGAAAGATCTTTAATTTCGCATCGAACAACATACCTTCTGACCTTGGATCAAAGGACTTGTGGCGGATGTGCTTGTCATGCCATGTTTTGCACCTTCTTCTTGTACATC
Source organism: Ottelia alismoides (assembly GCA_037367405.1). Taxonomy (NCBI): domain Eukaryota; kingdom Viridiplantae; phylum Streptophyta; class Magnoliopsida; order Alismatales; family Hydrocharitaceae; genus Ottelia; species Ottelia alismoides. The sequence goes on along the minus strand of JAZKJV010010672.1, from coordinate 726,646 downwards.
AGGCTGTTGTCGTATGCATAATCTCTGAATTCCAGTAATCTGTTCAGATCTAGTTTTCTGTTCTTTCTTGCTTGTTGGGAGTCCAAATTACAGATATTAATGGCCCGTAAAGATTTGTGAATGAGTTCAACAGGCAAATAACATGGCTTGCCATACACGAGGCGGTAGGGAGACATTCCCAAGGGTGGACTTGTATGATGTTCTGTAAGCCCAAGAACGGAATCAAGCAGCTGAGGACAGTTCGTACGATCCGGATGCACAAGTTTCTGTAGAATTGTCTTGATCTCCATGTTTGAACATTCAGCTAAGCCATTGGACTGCGGGTGGTAGGGTGAAGCAACACGATGCTCGATAAAGAATTCTTGGGTCAGCTTCTTCACCTCTCTGTTTATGAAATGACTACCCCCGTCGGATATGAGAATTTTGGGAATCCCGAACCGTGCTATGATGTTATCTCTCAAGAATCGACAGACAGTCCTACTGTCGACGGCTCGGGCGGGAATAGCCTCCACCCATCGACTTACATAATCGACAGCAAGTAGAATGTATTCATAACCCTGGCTGTTGGGAAACGGACCCATAAAGTCGATGCCCCATGCGTCAAAGACGTCTGAGATCTGAATGTACTTCAGAGGCATCGTATCTCTCATTCCTATGGTTCTGCCCATTTTTCTGACAGTCAGTGCAGCGTTTGACATACTCATCTGCATCTTTAAATAAGGAAGGCCACCAGAGGCCACTTTGAAGAACTTTCATTACCATTCGTTTCCCTGAATGATGTCCTCCAGAATCCTGATCGTGACATAATGCGAGGACACTTGGAACTTCCTCCTGAGGAATACACCTCCTCCAGATGCAATCTGCTCCCTCACGAAACAAATATGGGTCTTCCCACTGGTAGAAATGGATTTTAGACAAGAACCTGTCTATTTTCAATTTAGGCCAGTCCTGTGGGATTTCTTCGCAACTATATAGTTCACAATGTCCGCATACCAAGGAAGTGAGGTGACAGACAGGATTGACTCATCTGGAAAGGTCTCTGTGATCGGCTGCAGGTTCAGTTCAGGAGACTTTGGTTCAGGGAAGCCTTGACAGATGATCGGCCACTAAATTCTTTACCCAGGTTTATCTCTGATTTCCAAGTCAAACTCCTGGAGGAGGAGGATCCACCGGATGAGACGTGGTTTGGCGTCCTTCTTCTGCTGTAAGTACCGAATGGCCGAATGATCAGTGTAAATGATTACTTTGGACCCCAGGAGGTAAGATCTGAACTTTTCCAAGGCAAAGACTACCGCTAGCAGCTCTTTTCAGTGACAGTGTAGTTTCTCTGTGCTTCATCGAGCGTTCGGCTAGCCTAGTGAATCGCAAAAGGTACATTATCTTTCCTCTGTACCAGTACAGCACCGATGGCATAATCTGACGCGTCGGTCATGATATCAAACGACTGAGTCCAAATCGGTGGTTGTAGGACAGGGGCATGCATGATGAGTTCTTTCAACTGATTAAAGGCAAGGAGCACACGACCATCTACAATGAATTCATTGTCCTTGCCAAGCAACTCAGTCAATGGTCTGGCCAGTTTGCTGAAATCTTTGATAAATCGTCGGTAGAAGCTGACATGGCCCAAGAATGACCGGACTTGCTTGATATTGTAGGTGGCTCAAGTTTTGAAATTACATCCACCTTGGCTGGGTCAACTTCCATGCCACGTTTAGAAACAACGTGACCCAGCACAATTTCCTCTCGGTCACCATGAAATTTCTCTTCTCCCAGGAGAGCACAAGATTTACTTCGCAGCACCTCCGCAAGACTCGGTCTAGATAGTCCAGACATTGATCAAATGAAATCCCCGTAGACCGAAAAAATCGTCCATAAAGACCCTTGAGAAAGTTTCCCACCATATCGGTTAAAAACTGCAAGCATACACCTCTGAAATGTGGTTGGGGCGTTCCAAAGCCCGAACGGCATCCGTCTGAAGGCGTATGTGCCAAAAGGACAGGTGAACGTGGTCTTCTCTTGGTCTTCAGGAGCAATGGCAACTTGATTATACCCAGAGTACCCATCCAAGAAATAGAAGTATTCCTTCGCGGCCAATCTCTCCAAGATCTGGTCGATGAAGGGTAGCGGAAAATGATCCTTCTTGGTAGCGAGATTGATTCTTCTTTAGTCCACGCACACTCGCCAAGAAGTCGGTACTCTAGTTGCGATCTCCTCTCCTTTGTCATTTTTCACAGTGGTGATCCCTGATTTCTTGGGCACAACATGCAGAGGGCTCACCCATTTGCTATCAGAGATGGGATAGATGAATCCCGCATCACACCATTTCTGGATCTCTTTCATAACCACCTCCTGCAGGTTCGGATTTAATCTTCTTTGCAGTTCACGAGAGGGTCTGCAGTCTTCTTCCAGAAAGATACGGTGCGAACAGAGTGACGGATTGATCCCATGGAGATCGGACGTTCGCCAACCTATTGCCTTGCGGTTGCGTTCAAGAACCTCCATCAGACGAGATTCTTGGTCTTCGGTCAGATGTGCATTGATGATGACCGGATACATGTTCGGTTCTTCCGCAAGGAAGGCATACTTCATATTGGAGGGCAAGGGTTTTAGCTCTGGCAGGTTCTGAGCTACATCAGTGGTGACCTCAGCTATTTGTGCAGGTGGTGCTTCTTTCAACTGTTTAGTGTCCACCATAATCTGTTTTGCTTCTTCTCTCAGATCCTGACAAAATTCCTCAATGATATCATCTTCATCAGAAAATGCTTCAAACCTCGGCTCTTGGTTCTGAAGGCACATCACCCCTACAGCAGTATCTTGTAGCACATCAGCAAGTTCCTCATCTTGATTGACAAAGGGTAATTCGATTGCGGTCTCCACTTCCTCCTCGGGACAGAGGAGTTCATGGATCTCATTGTCATCCAAGAATAGGTTGGTGTCTTGAATCTCTGCTAGAATGTCGCAGTCGTCAGCGTACTCAATCACCCTTGCACATGATGTAGATGTCTGCTCGGCTGGTGTTCCCTCAGACAGGGTCTCTACTCTGATAGTTTCATTCCCCGCACCAAAAGTGATTTCTCCTGTCCCATAATTCACTACTACGTTTGATGTCCGCAGAAATGGTCTTCCCAGTATGATCGGGGTAAGGAGCAATGGAGAGGGGACGTCCATATCTAAGACCACAAAATCGGCCGGGAATGACTTTCCCTGAACTGTGACAATTACGTCCTTCAACAGGCCCCTAGGCCGCTTGACTGACTTGTCTGCGACTTGCAGAATCATCTTTGTTGGCTTGAGCGGTCCCAGCCTGAACTCTGTGAGCAGTGACGCAGGCATCAAATTGACAGAAGACCCGCTGTCGAGAAGTGTTCGTTCAAACTCTTGATTGAACATCTGACAACGTACAAGAGGTGCTCCCATATCTGGCTTTTTATCCGGGAGGTTACTAATGGCGTTGACGGTAGCCATTGTGAGGATGTGTTTTTCGGATTTGCCACTCTTGCTTCTGGAATTGTGGGGGTTCGGTCTGTGCTTGGTTGTGCAAGCCTCTTTCAATCCTTTTTTCACGGCTGGCATGTATTCAAGAGCTTTCATCAATGGCATATTCAGCACTAAATTCTGGATAATTTTAATGATGGCAGGATCAGACAAAGCACTTTTCAATTTTTTCATTTTTTTGTGTTTTTTCATTGCTTCAGGAAAAGGAATATTTACAAAATCTTCACCAATATCATTCAAAATAGTGTATGTATTGTTGTTTACAGGTAGATGACAAAGAGGGATGGATTCATCTATAATTGGTGGACCAAAAATGACAGGTTCGGCTTCCGGTGCGGGCGTTGAACTCACTGCAGGTGTTGTGCTCCTCCTGTCAGGAACTGGCTGTAAGGCAGGTGCAGGCGTCTCCAATGCTGGCTGATCTCCACTGAGGTTGCTGCTATCTTTTTTTGTTTTTCTGTTTTCTTCATTTTTTTGTGGTTTTCTGGATGCTGGTGCTGCTCCCAAAATACTGGCTGGCCCTGGTGTTGGCTGGACTGACGATTCCCCATCAGATGCAAGATGCTTTCCCTTCGCCGTCGCCGATGGCTGGAGTGTCCTACCGCTCTTGAGAGTAACGACATTAGATAAAAAATAATTTAATTCACATGATTCGGGTTGGACACTGCCAGCTACCTGCTCCTTGCATCGGAAGTTGTTCGGGTTGGCTTCGACCTGGGCAGGTATGGCAGTCTTGGCTGCCAGGTCGTCGATCTTCTGGTTCATCTCAGCCATATTCTTCATTAACTGCTCTAAACAGGCCAGGGTCGGGTTAACCGGCACAATCTCAAAAGAGTCCCCCAGCTGGGGTCTAGGATGTTGATATGGCGGCTGAGATTGCAACTGATAACCTTGAGAGAATTGGTGAGGAGGATGGTTGGAGGAATATTGTGCATTCTGCTGATTGTGTTGAGCAACCGGCTGCTGATGGTATCCCTGTCCGCGATATCCGGACTGCTGAGGACCGTGCTGGTAATTCTGCCTCCAGGTGTTTCTGTGGGATGGAGGCTGGTATTGATAAGAATGCTGGAAGGGTCTCCCACCCTGTTGCTGCTGGTGGTAGGGCCTATTGCCCATGTTCTGACCCTGAGAATGTCCCTGAGGACGGGTCAGCTGCGCGTCATTGTCCCATACACCATTGATTTCCTGAATCACTGGCGGGGGTAGAGAGAACTGCTTAGAGAATGCTGGCTGGGGCTCCGGTTGATACACAACCATCTGTGTCTGGAGCTGTTGGGGCTGCTCCGGGGCCTGCACGTAATACACATGCTGGACAGGTTGGGGCTGCTGTGGAGACGGCTGAGGGTGTTGCTGCATTGCGGGCTCCTTCTTCTCAGTATTCGGCTCGACAGAAGTAGACACAGCGTTGCACATGTTTGCATTTAAAGCACGGACAAGCTGCTCCAGCTGTTGGGAAATCTGGTCGAGCTTTTCCAGACCTTGGGTCCTCTTTTCAATGACTGCCAGTTTTTCAAGGTCCTGCGACCTCTTCTCGATGATGTCCACCTTGGACAAGTGGCTCCCAATGATGCTCAGATTGGAGCTCTCATCCTTGTCCTCGGTGTGAGTAGCCATATTCACTGGCTTGCTGATAGCGGTTGGTGGCTTCATCTATACTCTAGACGAGGATTGGGCTGCTTCTCCTTCAGCCATCTCTTCAAAGACATTCCATACCACATCCTCGTCTTTGTTGAAATGTGAACCGACGCAAGCTGCATCCACGAGCTTTTGGCTCTCAAATGATAGCCCCCCAAAGAAGTGTTGTACAAGACTGGTCTTTGGAATATCATGGTGGGGGCACTTCTCCTGAAGATCTTTGAATCTCTCCCACGCTTCATGAATGGTCTCGTGGGGCTGCTGGCAAAAACTGGAGATCCGGGCGCGCATCTGATTTAGTCACCCTAGAGGGTAGAATTTGTGGAGAAATGCGGACTTCAGTTCCTCCCAGGTCGTGACGACCTTCCCAAGATGGTCAACCCAATAAAGGGCCTTGTTCTTGAAGGCTGAAGGGAAACGCGGTCATCTGGACTACCCCCAAAGGAATACCAGGGTAGTGTGCAGTGGAACATATGCGGCTGAACTTCTTGAGAAAAATGTACGGTTCTTCAGTGATATTCCCATGAAAAGTGGGAAGAAGAGACAGAAATTGCGGCTTCAGCTCGAAGTGGGGCATGCATACGTGGAACTTGAATCCACTCCGTAATGCATCCCGATCAGGGGTTGTTTGTTTCCTTCAGCGTAGGCTTCGGCTGCAGTGGATCTCCTTCTGCTGCTTCAAAGTCTGATCTTCCTACTGAGAACTCATCTCTAACTTCTTCGAAATCAGGCTCTTGGTTCGGATCGTGCTCTCATCGGTCGTCTCTTGCATCGGCCCTCCTCCTCAGATCATTCAACCATGTCTTGGAAGGCGGTCTGGGCCAGGGCTTGGTTAGTCAACTGCTGCTGGATGGCTTGAATAGAAGCCAGCAGTTGACTGTTAACCTCGTTCTATGTGGTGTAATGCCCTTCCCCCTGATTGCCTTCAGGCTCAAATTGGGGCTGTGATCCCTTCCCCTCTTCCTCCTGCCATCTCTGACTCTGCTTGGTTGGCTGGCTCGGGCTCTAAGTCTGCACATGGTAGAAATGCCCCGATCAGTCTGAATTGCAGCACCAAATGGAGAGATATGGTATGTGTCAAGGTCAACACAGAACTTTGTTAAGGATGGCGATGTATAAGGAGTGAAATCAATTGCCATCCAAAACAGACAGAATTCGGGACGAGAGTGACCCGGTTTGTTGAAGAAGACAGGGAGTCTGGAGGTCGATTCACAGAGTTTGAACCGGGTCCTCGGGAATCGCCCTGAATTATTGGGGATGGAGAATGAATGGATCTGATGTGGGTGCCGACAGAGTCTCGACTAAACCGCCATTCCGCCATCGCGAAGATCAAGAGGATGATCGATGCGGATGAAAGATACGGGGGTCAACAAGAATTAAATGGAATGCAAATCAGTAGAAGGCTCACAATGAGCAAGGGTCAACTAGAAGGAGAGCAAAAATGGCGCAAAGGCGCAGTGTTTTTTTGATCTTTGACCTTAATCCTACTAGCAAACAAACACAAAGCAAAGGGGATTCACCAACTCAACACGTGAAGCCGTAAGGATTCGGCTATTTATCTTTGTAGTTTTTAGATGAGGTTCAGGCATTTATCTTTTAACAAGTCCTTAGAGCACTACGCCTATAGGAGCGAGAGTACTGCCGGAAAAGTATTCCCGTACTTGTCCTCCTCCTGTGTAACCTGTAGTCTGCACTTTTTAAGGTCCTTGTAACTCTTCCTGGATCCCTACTCAGCCAAAGAAATAGAGAAAAGAAGCCAATAGGTGAAACCAATACTTCGGAACTCGCTCGCAACGAATCACCCATGAGCGTGCAAGAACCTACTCGGACGCAAGACGATGAGACAGACACCCCCGTGAAGGCGTGGCCTAGGCTCGATACTTCGGACGAGGTCGATGCTCTGCACAATAGAGAGTCACCAATGTTGACCAAGCCCTACTCGTCCACATACGATAGAAGCCGCCAATACTTCGGAAATCCAGGCGATACACAAGGCAGCCACAGACTGGGTTTTGGGCTCTAATCCTTACGAAGCACTCTGCTCACTTGGAAAGGAGACCTCCCCATGCAACCTGAATACAAGTGAGGGTGTGACTCTCCCCAATCAATGAGTCCAATTACCAAATTTTATTTAGGTCAAAGTTTTCTTAGCAGTCCTTTTTTTAATTTTTTTGTGTTATCGCTTCTTTTGAGTGATTTCAAAACAAGCGCCTAACATTTTTATATTTTCTTTATCCTACATTGTCAAAAAACAGAGGGGGAATAGAGTCGGAAAAGCCAATGCAAGTCGGCACTAAGATGGAAATCTCACCTTTGTGCCTAAATGATGGATGCAAAGTAAGAAGACTTACAGCGAATCCCAGCTCTCTCCATGCGGGATGCAAAGCAGAATTTGTAAACCTAACTACATGCCGGTATGCGATGCGGAAATCGTCCTAAGATAGGCAACTGCTAGCGTGAAGAACCACAAGTCAATCACCACTCCTCGATCCTAAAAGTCCAGTCTAGACCCCCCCCCTCCTCTTCTCGACACATCGAGTTCAGGAGTAGCGCTTGATGGGGAGGGCTCGCGGCGCGGCGGATCTACGAAGGTGAGTTAACTGTTTAATTGGACTACGTCCAAATACGATCTATAGGTACATGCAAAGGTTATTAGTGTGTTTGGACCTAATCTACTCGATCAAGCAAAAGCCTTGATCTAAGGGCTCAATCCACAAAAGGAAGTGAAAATGAAATCAAAACTGGCAAATGACAGCGGTGGAAAAGTCGTCAAAAATCGCTGTGAGCCCCTGGGTGAACAAACACCCGGAAATTAGGCCCGAAGTGTCTAAGTGTCCAAGTCCCTGTATTATTACAATTAATCAAATCTCTCTCTCACAAAAAATGAAAAGCCAACTGTCCCTCTCTCTCTCAAGCTCTCTTGCTCTCTCCTGCCGGCTAGGGTAGAATAGCCGGCTCCTCCTCCCAAGGCTGCGCAGGATCCCCTAGGCGATCCTCCTCGGTCAGCGGTCCCTCGCAAGAAAACAAGAGAAGTGTCAGACAGTTCAAATCAATTTATAAGAAAGCAAGTAAGCAAAAATGGCTAAGTGAATAAAAGACCCAAAGATACTCTACAAACCGATGCTCCCCGGCAACGGCGCCATTTGAATAGCGAGAAAGCGAGAGCCGCTAAATAGTGATCTGACAAATCAGACTCACTGTCGCTGATGCGACTACTCAAGCCTCCTCGTTCTTCAACAATTAACCTACACAATCAATAAAGCAATCAATAGCAAGGATTAAAATTTATTATACCCTACTAAAAATGTATAGTGGCAAGCAAGTAGGGGTAGGACACAGGAAACAAGGGTGCAGAGTGTAGATAAAAATCCAAACCTAGGTCTAATAAGCCACTTAGCCAATCTTTTTGTGGGTTTTTGATTTTATATATATTTTTTTGATTTTTGATTTTATATTTTTATTTTTTTAATTTTCTGTTTTTATAATTTTATATTTTATAAGTTTTCTGTTTCTTTTTCAATATTGGAAAATATAAGCAAAGTAATAAAAGACAAGATAAGGTATTTATAAAAATGTGCAGAAATGACCAAAAATTCAGAAATAAAATGTTTTTGATATTTTTAGGATTTTTTACTGTTTTTGTGGTTTTTGGATATTTTTCAACGTGTTTTTGGTATTTTTAAATGCTGAAATGGAAGAAAACAGTGAAGTAGGTACTCGCTGGGAGTAAAATGCAAATTAAAAATGACAAACAGTCGCAAAAATTTTCCAAACTAATTTTCAATTAAAGTCAATAAAGTCTGGAACAAACAGGAATTGAGTTTATATTTTTTTGGAGTTTTCTTTGATTTTATATATTTTTTTGGAGTTTTTATGTATTTTTGAATTTTTAGGTTTTTTTCTTCTTTTGAGATTTTTAGTGATTTTCGAACTAACACTAGAAAATGGTAAAACAGACAAAATGTATTTTTTTGGAATTTTTCAAAACATTTTTATAATTTTTATGGGTTTTCTAATGCAAACAGTGAAATAAATGCATGTTTTTGATTTTTAATAAGTATGAAAATGCAATAAAAATGCAATGCAAAAATATGGCGTGCAAGTACAAGTAAACAAGAGTTTAAGTTCAAATTTTTAGAATTTTTTGGCAATTAAATGATGCGAGAAATAAATAGATTGAGCACACAAAAATCCTAAGCCTGGCAGGGGTATAAATGCAATTATCGAAACATCCAGGGGCTTAGGTGCAATTTTCGCTAAAAAGATACGTGCACAACACGTGATATATCATTCACAGGGGCAAATTTGTAAATATGAAAAGCCGTCAGGGCATACATGCAATTAACCCACAAGCATATTTAAACAACCACGCACAGGGGTATAACAGCAAATACATAAAAGTTTGGGATAAATATTGCAAAATGACCAAAAAGCATGCGCCCCAATCACGTGAGGTGACGTGGCATTGGCCTGAATGCAAATAGTGAAAATGTGAGGGCCTAAGTGCAAATATTACAAAACTTTTTAAATTCGAAATAAAAGTTCTAGGACTAAAGCATAAATACAAAAATGCGTGGGTCAGAGATGCAAAATACCCACGGGCTCGATCGTGTGGCCGATGGCGATTCACTTGGCCACGTGGCGAGCATCGGACGACTGAGACCCCCTTCGTCCTGGATGGCGGAGATGAGATCTTGGGCTGCTGATCCAACGGCAGGGAGCACGGGCCGATCCTACGGCTGCTGTGGCGTCTGGAGGTGGCGTCTGATCCAACGGCGGGGGACGGTTCACGAAGAACACCTCCCCGGCGAGCTTCGATCAGCAATTGCGGCCGACACACGGCTGCTCCGGCCCCCGGATCAAGGGCAAAGGATCCTGGGGCCCTTCCGCGTCTGTTGATGGCCTCCGACGAAGCGGAGGCGGCGTGAAGTGGTCAGACGAGGATGACGACCTGGGCGGCGGTTCCTAGAGCTTCCGATGGTCGAGGGAGCCTCCTCTTGGGCTCGGACCTGCAAAGTTAAGCACACAAAAACCAGGCAAGCAAAATGGTGGGTTCTGATGGCTCGATGGTTGCGGAGGGTGACCGGGCGATGAGCTCCGGTGAGAGGCGGAGATGGGAGCTCGCTGGACTCGATCTAAGCGAGATCGAGGTGGAATGAAGGGTGGAGCGGAGCGACGGAGCGACGAGGAAGAGAATGGCGGTGACCGGTGGGCGGATGGGTGTGAAACGTGATCGGAAATGACGGGCGGAAGCTCCGCCGTGGCTTCAATCAAAGATTCACGATGATCGGCAAAATGAAACACAAAACTGATATAAACCTCCCTAATCTATACTAATGCGAAAAGAAAATGGAAAGAAAGGAGGAGGAATCTCACTAGAGGCGACGGGCTGGAAGGCGTGGCGGAGCTCCGGCGAGGGGACGAATCACTTCGATTCTACACCAAATGCTTCAAACTCAGGCTCCATTCGATGTCTGCTGTCACCAGGAGCACGAAGGGCTAGAGGTTTGAGGGTGAAAATGGCGGAAGAAGGATTAAAATTTGAATCGAAGTCGGGGGGTGTCTTTTGAAGGGTTGACAGGCGAAGAGTTTTGAGGTACGATCACGGGTGCGCCAAGGAGATCTTGGAGGATCCACTAGGTCGGCGAGGATCCTGGTTGTACCAGGTACAACTTTCACGAAGGAAGCAACCCTCCTCGAGCAACACAGAAGCGGCGAAAAAATCGAGAAATGAGGGGAAGCGGCGGCTCTGACAAGGTCTACAGGAGGGTAGGACGACCAGTTGACCTGGGTCAGCTGGGGCCGTCCCCTGATTGGTCCACGTGGACCAATCAGGAAAAATCTTGAAAAAATCTTATTAAATGAATTAAAAATAGTAAATGGCATTATCAATTTATGATTATAAAATAAAAAATATTCGTTATTTTATGTAGTATTTTATTATGATTTTTAGTTTATTTTATGAGGTATATTTTTACAAGTTTACTTTTTTGCCTTATATAGGTATACTACCTATGTATTTTAGTATTTTATTTTTATTTTATGTATTTTGATTTTAATATTTTTATTTAATATTTTATAAATTATAAAATACTTTTATATACGCAAATATATTTTTGTTTAATTTTTCTGATAGGTTTGTATATTAAACAAAATATAAGTGTGAAAAGTATAGGTATAAGTATAGGTATAATACCTGTATAACCTGTATATGTTTATTTTTATTTTTCTTTGCATTTTTATTCTTATTTAACTGCGCATAATTATTATAAATAATATTTGCAACATTATAAAAATTTAAACTTATGAAAATAATGAATAAATAATAAATTGAATATTTTATTCAGTATAGCTATACAATGAGGGTCCAAAACTCAACTTTCAAACCGTAGCTCCGCCAAATGCGAAACCACCACCATTGGATAGATTATTTTCTTCTATATACAATTAAAGGTGTGTTTGATGCATTTGGGTTGTCATTTGAGAGATACAGGTCTGGGATGTTGGAATTTTGGATTTTTATTCAGACCATAACTTTTTATCTGTACATTGTTTTTCTGTGAAATCAATTTTGTATTTTTCTTTATTTAATTATCTACAATTTTCATGTACAAAGTTTCTTTATTTGATGCATAAAAAGTGGAACCAAAAATAGGTCCCAAAATGAATAAAGAATGAATAAAATAAAAGGGAATTTATTGGTATTTTTGGCCCTTATCTCCCCCTACTTTATTCCTTGTCGACCTAGTCATCAAGATGCCTAGATCTCGGGGTTTCGGGTCATAAAATATTTACAATATTTTATTCTTTTTCTTTTCTTTATTTATTCTATAATTTTGGCTTTAATTACAGTATTTTACACACTAAATAGATGCACATGCATGAATACTAAGATGATGATATTAAAGGGTATTTACAGGCATTTGCTAGGGTTTTAGGTGCCAAAATGATAGAATAAAGATGATGAAATGTGGATTCATCACCTATATCGGGTACTTCAACGTTGCATTAAGGTCAACCTAGTGTTATCTTGTGAGAAGAGTCATTTCATGATGACTCAGAGGATGGTCCTTGGTTAAATCATCTCTTATAGGGGCATACAGGTTGATCCGACCATGGTAGATATCATTAAGAAACTCAATCCACCGTCCAATTTGCGACAATTACGATCTTTTCTATGGCATGTTGATTTCTATCGACGATTCATTCATGATTTCAGACGTATCGTCTGGCCACTTACATATTTGCTTATGAAATACATTGAGTTCATTGTAGATGATAAGTGTCTAACGTCATTTGAGACTCTCACGGGACTTGTTGTCGAGGCTCCTATCCTTTAGCCACTCGACTGGTCTCTCCCATTCAAGATCATGACAGATGCTTATCATTTTCCATAGGGGTTGTTCTTGGACATTGTAGGGATGAATTGCCGTATACCATTCACTATGCAAGCCGGACTTTGGATGCCACTTAGCGGAATGATACTATGATTAAGAAGGATATGCTACCTGTATTTGCTTTGGACAAGTTCAGATCATACATTCTTGGATCTAGAGTGACTATATTTACATATCACACTACCATCCGATACCTCGTGGCTAAGAAGGATGCTAAAGCAAGATTGACCAGATGGACCCTTCTACTCTTGGAATTTGATACGAAGATTGAGAATAAGCCTGGAGTTAAGAATGTAGTGGCGGATCACCTCTCCTATTTAGAGAACCTTGAGAATTCTGATCAGATTGCACCTATTATATAGACCTTCCCAAATGAGGCGATCCTTGATATTATCGTGTTTCCAAGGTACTCCGAAATTGTGAACTATCTTGTCACCCAGAAAGTTCTACAATGTTGACCCCGACCGTGAGTTGAGACCTTTTATGCAAAGGACAAGTCGTACCATTGGGAGGATCCCACCCATTACCATGAAGGAGAGGATAGTGCATGGCGTCGGTGTATTCCTCAAGAGAGCACCACAGCGTCCTCACATACTGCCACAAGCTTGAGGCAGGAGGACATCATTCTGGGAGGAGGACATCATAGATAGTGCTCCAATCCAGCCTATGGGGCCTACCTTCTACAAGGAATTTGATGAATTCGTAAAGAGGTGTGCAGACTGTCAGAGGATGGGAACTTATGGAGAACGTGATATGATGCCGATGTGGACCATTCACTTTTCTAAGGTTTTTGATGCATGGGGAGTTGATTTCATGTGTACATTCTCTAAGAGTCAGGTTTTCAAGTACATTCTGCTTGATGTAGATTATGTGATTCCTTAGGTTGAGGCCATTCCTGTCCGAGTCGTAGATGCTATGATCGTATGCAGATTTTTGAGGAAAAATATCATTTCACAGTTTGGGGTACCTGGAGTTTCGATATCCGACGTGGGGACTCACTTTATCAACGACAAGGTAAGGGCCCTTGCTAACGAGTTCAACATTGACCATCGAGTTGCCACTCCATATCATCATTAGACTAATGGTCTTGTTAAAGTATCGAACAAGGAGATCAAGAAAATATTGCAGAAGGTCGTTAACCCTAAAGGATATGGGAATAATCCACAAGCGCATCACAAAGCGTGAGGATCACATTATATGCGATCGGGAGCGACTAGTCACACTAGTTGCTCCAGGCAGCGTAATTTAAAAAAAAATTAAATGATGAAACCACATGATACGAGAACACTTCTTGTATCATTTCATCTACACAACAAATAGGTAGTAGGGTTACCTCTTGAAGCGTGGTTGTGATCGAGTCTCTAAATTAAGAGACCTCCTTTCTAAAGTCTGATCCGATGGAGGAGACGCTTGCGAGCACTTTAATGAGACGTGTCATTCTCACAATCCATGTTGATGATCTAAGCGGATAATCTCCTGATCTTGTCACATGAGATCCGATGTCTTCTTCATGAGCAAGGTGCACCGAAGGGGATGGAGATTCACGAGCAAGAACTCCAGCAGCATAACGACGAGTCTACGATGATGACGACTCTCACAATGGCTCCATGGTAGACGACCATTATAAGAGAGAGAGAGAGAGGGAGGCTTAGTGTATGGAGAAAAGAGAGAGAGATAATTCATTAATTGTCTATATATTGAAGAGCAAGGGGTGCCTCTTCTTATATAAGGTTTTGGGATTCCATGGATACCAATCCATGGACAACACATAATCAACAGTTGAGATTAATTAGGGTTTCTTTCAATGGCTATGTTCTTGTTAGAAAAACACAACAACAATTAATTTAATTTAATTTATATCGATAAATCAATATATTTAAATTCAAATCAAATTAATTAATTATACTTGGAGATAATCAGGAGATAAAGCATATGCCCTAAAAAGGGTGGACAATACCAACATCTCATGAGATCTCATTATCTCATGAGATCTCATTATCTCATGAGATCTCATTATCTCAAGAGATAGCATTATCTCATGATATCTCCAAGATTTACAACAACAATTCTTGTAAACTATTTCACAAAAATAATTCAAATTTATCTTGTGAAATATTGCAATCATGCCATTGAAAAAATGTGCATCAAATTCACATCCCAAAATAAAATGTAAATTATGTATTAATTAATCATTCAATGTGAATCCGATTCACATCAATAATTAATTAACAAATATAAATCACAATATGCTCTCTCTATTATATTACAAATCATATTTATAATATATATGATTAATATAGATAGTGCTATCCATATTATTCATATACATGATAATTAAAGCGTATTTAATCATATTGGATCTCTTCTCATGTGCTAAAATAATATGAATCACATTCACATTATTCACATCTTTTATAATTAAATCACATTTAATTATCTCAGATAACTCTCCTTATAATATGAATCAAATTCATATTATCCATGATTATTAAATCACATTTAATTATCAATTTTCTCGATGCTTGGATACATATATCAACAATGAAATTATCCATGAACTCTTTCAAGGATAATGCGCTTTTCCGCGGATACTTGGAGATAAGGACAAGGCGATTTTATTGTTCCACGTATAGTGACTTGGATATTGAGATCACATCTCAAATCAAAGATCTTGCGAACCTCCCATAGATGATTGATTAAATCAAAACCGTAGATCTAATCTTCCCATTGTATCCAAATCACATTCAGGTCAAGGTCCAACATTTGGACTAAGATTAGATCACTTCTCTATGAGAGGAGTCACTAAAATCGAGACCCGTTTCATCACTCCGTAGGAATAGAAGTGTCATTTATACGATCGTTTATGATCACATCACCCTCAGGTATTCCTAATACCTGTACATCCTGTATATTGGAAGACCAAAAATAAACCCAAAGTATAAGATCTATTTTACACTGTCTACTTAAGGGTTTTATCAGTAAGTTTTCTCATTCTATCATTGGGAGTTGGTATTGATCATATACTTTCCAAAAGCATATATCATACCCAAGTGTTGATCATATACTTCCAAAAGTGTATATCAAACTTATAAATTCAGTCAAGCTTCCAAAGAGAGACGACCGTGCACGGAATTTGATCTTCCCAATATCTCATAAATGAGCTCATGTCTTCCGATTTAGTAAATGATCTTGTATGATTCCTTTGAGAGATCGTATTACTCATATGCCCTTATATGCACACTAGCGTGCCGGTGTATAGACCTTGATTTGGTCATCAACTTATTGGTCTGTCAAATGTACATACTCAGACATATAGTAACATATATGTCTCTGGTAAGAGGATGCATGCCTATACTGTGACAGCATACGACATAGGTCTTTGGTTATCTCGATCTTGTTAAGTCAACTCTTTGACCTAACAAATCTGACACCTCCGAATTTCTATTCCTTTGCAGAGGACCTACATCAAGAGGTCGGTCAGATATCAACCTTTAGAGATAAGGATTGCCATCTCCTACTCAGGTTGGAGATCACATCTTAATAATCATTTGACGGTGCTTGATGAGTCCTTAATCTAACTCCTTAGATATTCATCCAAGCACCAGCCTCTACGATTCAATAATTGAATCAACAATTGTATAATCATTAAGATGGCCATGGTACATAACCCTAATTGTACTAAGGGACCTATTATGCAAATTAGTTATTCTTCATTTCAGATTAAGGAGTGAATTGCAAAAAATTTATTGCATAATGGCTTGTCGTGGGCTCGCCTGTCGAACATTCTCCCATTAGCCTAAAGAACCATTAATGGGCTAATCATTTAAACCCACACTCATGTGACAATCATAAGTTATTTAATATAGCCAGGTAAGCTGATCAGTCACTCTATTTCCGAGAGACTACGTCAAGTCCTTTTATGACACTTGCATATCCCTCATTAACAATGCTCGCATCCAATGCGAATATTGCATCTTATGTAACCAATACTCAATATTGAGGTAGTCATATTGTCTTTGACACTACAACACAACAATCATTATAACCAGTGTGTAATTTCAATTTTCCTTATTAGAATACAATTATTCTCGGAGATCTTTATCTCTTAAGGTATCCACAGTTAAGATCTTTTAGATCACTATCTATAAAGCATTGATTTCTTGAAGATAAGACATTGAGATCACTATCTCTAAGTCTTGTCATCTTTGAAGATATTATTTTATTACTACAACCAAGTGTTTTATCTCCATAGTCGGATTAGCAACAGTTTACTACACCCACTACATGGCACACATCTGGCTTTTCATATATATATATATATGTATATATATATAGCACATACCAGGCTTCTAGCAACCGATGCACAAGGGCAAGCAGTTTTAGCATCATCAACACTTGATATGCTATCTCTTCAGATTGGTCAGTATCAAATCTTAAGGGAAAGGAGCCTTCCTTGGATAGAATATATCCAGGATGTACCAATAATGTGACAATCACAATTTTTTCTCTTTGCTTCTAAACAATTTCGTAACTATGAACTAAGAGGTATCCTTGAGATCATATCTCAAGGTATGAAATAGCCAGATCATAAAAAAGTTATTATCATCTTTATATCATTCTAAATGGTTAGGATATTATCTACATTTAGCATGATGAACACATTGGTACTCCCACTAAGCTTCAGATGGTTCATCAAGATTTTATTTGAAATCATAACATTTATAATTTCATCAAATCATATGTTCCAACTACAAGAAGCTTATTTGAGTCCATAGATGGAGTTATTAAACTTGCACACCTTATTTTTCTTAACCATGAAGCACTGGGGCTAGTACTTATGAATATCATCGGAGAGATATTCATAGAGGAATGCAATCTTGACTTCCATCTCGAAGATGTCAAAGTCATGTTGTGCAGCTATAGTTAGCAATATTCTGATGGGTTTAAGCATGTTCACTGAAGAAGAAGTATCATCGCAAGCAGTGTCTTCTCTTCCTGTGTATCTTGTGGATACAAATCATGCTTTGAAGGTCTTTACCTTCTCATCAGGTTCCCTCTTTCACTTGAAGATTCATTTACATCTTAACAGATCTTACCCTTATAGGTGGATCCTAGAGGGTCCATATACAACACTTGTATATGAAGTCTACCTTTAGACTTTACTTCTAGCATCCATCTCTCCTTGTCATGATCTTTAGAAGCTTCATCATATGAAATCACATCATTGTCAAACTTATCTAGCACATGGAATTCATCTTCAAACTCATTTGAAGAGGTATTAGTGTTTCATCTTTAGTTTTCCTTTTAGTTTCTGACTTAAGGAGCCTCATTATCTTCTCAAGATTCAATGAGTTCCTTTTCTTCATTTTCATCTTGATTCTCGAGAAAGTCATCATCTTAGAATCATATTCTTAGATATGAAATTCTTTAAGAATCTCAAGGTCATAAAGTAGGAAAACAATACCATTCTTTATTTTCCTAAAGAAGTAGCACTCTGTGGTGCTAGATTCCAAATTACTTGTATGGAACCTTATTAAGGATATATATATTGTAGTCTCTACTACACATATACCTTGGAAACTAAGAGACAATTATGCTAAGATTAATCATTTATCAAATCATGTCACACATGATCTAATTGTATCTCCCTACAACTCCATTGAGTTTAGGTGTATTAGGAGAAGTGAGATAGGAATGATATTCCTATCTCCATAAAGTATTCCTTGAATTAATCTAAAAGGTACTTGCTACCTAGGTTAGATCAAATTCATTTCATCTTCCTTCAAACTTTGGTTCTAAACCAAAATTGTGAAATCTTTGAACATTTCAAAGGTTTTTAAGGTGAAATGAATGGATCTCATATCACAAATAATCATCGAATGATATCACACATCATCAATGTTTATTATGATACAAATGATAAACATACATCAATATGTATAAGATATTGAATACCTTAGCATCTTACACTATTCCCAGAGAAGAGTGTATTGGACCTATTTACTTTTAATTCAATATTCACAAGTATGTGAGATTTGAACATTTAGACAATCTAAAGTTCAATATCTCACTAGTCTATCGATCATATTAATAGACATATGTCAAAGACTCGATGCCAGATCATCGTCAAATTATCTTCATCCTCCTATTGATCTATTTAGGTTTAATTTTCAGTATTAGAAATGTTAATGAACCTTTCATTAATGTTCTAATTTACTAGAGTCCACTATCATAACTCTTTACGACACGTCTATTCCAGAATACATGTTCATCTCCAACAATGAATGTATTTTAATATCTAGGCCATAGAGACATTCTCTAAGACCAAGGGCTCTTCCATTGAAAATATGAAATCTATCTATCCTATGGATATTGTTGCAACAATTGCATCAATTCCCATACAAATGACTATTAATCCTTAAGATTAGATTAACTAATCTTCTATAACATATGCAACAATTGTATGTGTCATTAGAAGAATGAGATACAATTATTAGAATTTAATCTTATCTTGTAAGAAAGTCAATTTCAGTGATTAAACGTAGATTATTTCGATGCACTATCTGAGTCCTTCTCTAAGTATTCTAGATAGACTTGATAGTCATACTATCAATACATCGACTCATTGCAGTATTGACATTCATCCAACTACATGGATGTCATATGTATGGAAGCCAAAGAAGTACAATCAACTCTTTGACTTTCCTTCTAACTTGGGTCATACCCATGCTTCCACTGCGCTCCTTTCATCTATAAAAAATAATTGCTTAAGACAAAGGATTTCTCATATTGAATTTAAAAGATTTCAATATAAGAGTATTTCAATATTTATACATGCTTTATTTAATTCATACAATATGAATATTATGAAGCTTCATGAATGACTTGAGTATATATAGTAGAATGATGACATTCATCGTATCTACATACATCTTAACTCTTAAAATCATTGGTTCAGGTAGGTATTTAAACATTTTAAATACATCATCTCTTATAGAGCCACCATTTTGCATAATGCAGTGAACCATATCATTCATGATTAAATGCCGAGAGCACATATGTATGCCAAAACATATTCTTTGATTTTACAATGATTAATTTGACAATTATCATAAACATGTCACTTTCAAAGTACAATCGATGAGGGATTAAGACTATAGAGACATACAAACCCTGAGGTAATGTCTTACTATCTTATTTAATTGTCACTCCTTATTTTGACGAGGAAACTTGCATATTGCAACCACATACTATTGGACATGCGAGCCCACGACGAGCCATTATGCAATAAATGTTATTACGAATATCATTCCCTGATTTGAAATGAAGAATAATCAATTTGCATAATAGGTCCCTCTATACAATTAGGGTTGTGTACCATGGCCATCATAATAATCATACAGCTGTTGATTCAATAATTGAATCATAGAGGCTGGTGCTTGGATGAATATCTAAAGGGTTAGATTGAGGACTCATCAAGCACTGTCAAATGATTATTAAGAGATGATCTCCAACCTGAGTGGGAGATGGCAATCCTTTCTCACATAGGATGATATCTGACTGACCTCTTGATGCAGATCCTCTGCATAGGAATATAGATTTGGATGTTTCAGATTAGTTATGTCAAAGGGTTGACTTGGCGAGATCGAGATAACCTAAGTCCTATGTTGAATGCCATCACAGCATAGGCACACATCCTCTGACCGGAGACAGATGTTTTACTATATGTATGAGTGTGTATATTTATTAGACCAATAGGTTGATGACCAAACCAAGGTCTATACACCGATTCGCTGGTATGCATGTAAGGGCATATGAGTAATACGATCTCTCAAAGGTATCATACAAGCTCACTTATGAACCGGATAACATGAGCTCACTCGTGAGGTATTGGGACCGATCAAATTCCATGCATGGTCGTCTTGCTTTGGAAGCATGACAAGAATTTGAAGGTATAATATATGCTTTGGGAAAGCATATGATCGATACCAACTCCCAATGACCAAGATTGAGAAACTTGGTGATCAAACCCTGAAGAAGAAAGTGTAAAATTGATCTTAATCTACAGGTTGATCATAGGTCTCCCAGTATGCAAGATGTACAGGTATAGGGAATACCTGAGGGTAATGTAATCATAAACGATTGTATAACCATGACGCTTCCATTTCGAGGGAGTGATGAAACAGGTTTGGATTTTAGTGACTCCTTTCAGTAGAGAAGCAATATGATCTTGGTCCAAGTGTTGGACATTGGTCTGAATGAGATTCAGATGCAATGACAAGATTAAATTTGCGGTCTTGATTTAATCAAGCATATGTGGCAGGTGCGTAAGATCTGGATTTGAGATGAGATCTCAAAATCCTAGTCACTATACATGGAACAATACAATCGCCATGTCCTTATCTCCAAGTATTTGCGGAGAAAGCACATTATTTTGAAGGAGTTCAAGAATAATTCATTTAATGATATATATATATATATATATATATATATTAAAGCAACGAGATGTTGATAATTAAATGAGATTTAATTATCAAGAATAATACGAATGGGATTCATATTATGAGAATGATTATCCAAGATAACTAAATGGGAATTGATTATGAAGGATTACAGATTGTGGGTAGTGCTATCCATAATATCTGTGAATATTTTATAAATATGATTTATAATATACTAGAGAGAGAGCACCTTTGTAAATAACATTTGTTAATTGTTAATGTGAATTGGATTCACATTAAACAACTAGTTGGAAATGTAATTTACAATTTAGTTTGGGCTGCGAATATGATTCACCTTTTTTGAATGGCATGATTGAAATATTCACTAATTAATTGGGAATTAATTTAGTGGATGATTTTGCAGTAGATATACATTAATTAATTTGGAATTAATTTAGTAGATAATGTTGCAAGATAAATAAGATATAATGATATGAATTAAAAGGAGGAGATAATCCACCCCATGATTTTGGAGGATTATTATACTATTTTAATTAGTATCTCATTTATGTTGTGTTTATTGATTTATTTATTGAATTGAATTATGTTGATGCTAATGCAACATATATTCAATTTAAAATAAATTAATATGTTGTTTTTTTAATAGCAATGATCATGGACATTTATTTAATATACATATCAATCTAACCATTGATTTTGTATATGCCATGGAATGTGATCCATTGACTTCCAAACTAGTATATAAAGAGGGAAATCCTAGCCTCTTCAAGAACAAGACATTAAGAGTACACGCATACTCTATCTCTCTCTCTCACACATTTTCGTCCTCTCTCTCTTTAAGGTGGTCGTCCATCTTGTGCTTTGAGGTAAGAAGCAATCGTCTCCACGCCAGTTTGCTGTCGCATCGATTGCTCGTGGATCCCCATCGACAGATTTTGTTGGATGAAATCAGGAGATTCAAGGCTTGTATCTTCATCGAGGATCGCTGGAGGAATGCATATCATCATCGCGCTCGTAAGTGCCATCTTCGTAGATCGGACTTGAGTCAGGAGGATCTCTTGCTTTATAGATCTTGTGATCGCAACCACGCTTCAAGAGGTATTTCTAATACTTTGTGGTTTGATGAAACGATCCAAGAAATGTTCTTGTGATCATGTGGTTTCATCACTTGATTTAAAATTTTTAATTTCTGTTGCATCTAGTGACTAGTGCGACCAGTCGCCCCGATCGCATGAGATGCGATCAACACGCTTCCGTGATGCATTTGAGGATTCCCAATATCCTTCACGTACTTTATGTGTCCAACTGCAAGGATAATATCTTGATCATGAATTCAATTCATGATATTACACTGGTTATTATTGAGTATAGCTTTGAGTGGGTTTAATGAGGATTATCTGAAATAAGAAATTTGCATAAATATATATACATATACATATATACTTATTTTACTTTGATTTAGGAATTTTTATATCAAAGTTTTCTTGCCTTGTAAACATTGAAAGTTTATTCGCTTAATCACTTTCAGTGTAAGAGATATTCTTACCATTATATCTTTAGCAAGATCTGGGGTCTCCTTTCCTATCTTTGTTGCATCCCAATAATATGAGAAACTACAACTCAGATAAAAAGAAGCAGGAACTCATTCCGCCTTGCAAGTCCAACTTGCATTTCCCAATTCGGTCTTTAACACCGGAGCCCACCACCCCTAAGGTGATGTTGACCCGTTATTAATTGAACCAACCGTCAACAAGCACAATGCTCGCTATGGGCAATCGAATATCGCCCCAATAATATAAGGAACCGATATTAGGGTCACTACGCATATGGCCTTACTCATTCAAGAAGCAAAAGGCCCGATTTAGGTGAACTTGTATGAGGAGCTGCCACTTTGGACAAGTGTCTCATATATACAACCCCTGGCGATGAAACGCTTCGCCTTGACAAGAGACCATGGATGTCACTTATGTGATCCTCCACCTCATATTCAAATTTTAATAAATTACCATGAATCCTATTCATGTAATATATTCTTCCAAGGGAAATATAACTCTATTCAGAATAGACTATTTTCATTGGATATAATTAATTTAATATCATTAGATCAATTATCAATCCAATTCAATCAACAAACTTGATTGTTACTTGAAATAGTGGTATTATCTCAAAGTACGTATTATTCGAATTTTAATAATTAGAAAAATACATCATGATCACTCAGGCATCATTCGTTCCCTACCCGCTGTCATGGCCAGTATCGACGGGAGTGGGATACACCACACACGATGTAACATGCTACCCCAACACTCACCGACAAGGCACCATATTTGCCTCGGGAAAAAAGAATGCTGAGTCAATCACTTTATACTTGAGATGTTCATCGGTATTTTCAATTGAAGTTATACCATATAATATTCATTAAAACCATTTTGATAATATTATAAGGAGATTTGCTAAACAAATCCCCAATCCTATTCAAGCAACATGGTTTTGAATGTAAAATTTGTCATACAACTATTGTAGGATAGACCAGAGTTTTCATGAAAATAATGTTTGTTGGAAATTTCATATTAACCAATTGTGATCAAGATAAACTATCTTATCATTTTGGTTAATGCAATTTCATTCATAGAAATAATTATCATCTTTAAATATTTCACAAATATTTATCAATAATAATTTCATAAAATTAACAATTAATTTCCATTTATTTATTTGAATGACAATCACAGGGTTCATGATCAAGTTTGTCAATTTCCAATAGTGACCCATACTCACTAAAATCAACATAACTCGATCAATTTAAATCCAATTAATGAAAAGTAAATTTATTTTATTTGCCAATTTGATTTAAAACATAACCTGATAGTTATGCATTTCCAAGATATAATTACAACACTAATCGCCATCCCCGAAACAATGGACATATGGTTATTAAAAAGATCATATCTTGAGTTATCGGTTTCGAAATCACACAAACTCAAATTCCGTGGTTTCCTTATTTAACGGGGAACATTATCCGTGATATTTCTGTATTTAAACATTTTCAGCAGGGCCTAAAAAATTATCACAAAACAGGGCTGCGAAAATTGAAATGCTAAAATCTTCGCAACCCTTTCGAGACCAAATCTTCGTAGGTTCATGGATCTCATAAAAATCCTTCAACAACCTGGATCTGATACCACTTGAAGGATATGAGAATAATCCTCAAGTACATCACGAAAGCATGAGGATCGCATTGTATGCGATAGGGAGCGACTAGTCGCACTAGTTGCTCCGGACAGCGGAATTTAAAAAAAATCTAAATGATGAAACCGCATGATCCAAGAACACTTCTTGGATCATTTCATCTAAACCACAAATAGGTACTATGGTTACCTCTTGAAGAGTGGTTGCGATCGAGTCTCTAAACCAAAAGACCTCCTGTGTCAAGTCCGATCCAACAGAGGAGGCGCTTGGGAGCGCGTTGAAGAGACGCATCGTTCTCGCAATCCAAGTTGATGATCCAAGCGGTGAATCTCCTGATCTCGTCACATAAGTTCCGACGTCTTCTTCATGAGCGAGGAGCACCGAAGGGGATGGAGATCCACGAGAAAGAACTCCAGCAACATAACGACGATGCTATGGTGATGACGACTCTCACAATGGCTCCATGGTGGACGACCATTATAAGAGAGAGAGAGAGGCTTCGTGTGTAGAGAAAAGAGAGAGAGAGAGAGATTTCATTACTTATCTATATATATCAAAGAGAAAGGGGTGCATCTTCTTATATAGGGTTTTGGGAGTCCATGGATACCAATGAATGGAGAACACACAATCAATGATTGATATTGATTTGTGTTTCTTTCAATGGCTATGATCTTGTTGTAAAAACACAACAACAATTAATTTAATTTAATTTATATCGATAAATAAATATATTAAAATTCAAATCAAATTAACTAATTATCCTTGAATGAGGATATAAACCATATCCCCTAAAAAGGGGGACGACTACCAACATTTCATGAGATATCATTCTCTCATGAGATACCAATATCTCATGATATCTCCCGGATTTACAACAACAATTTTTGTACATTATTTCACAAAAATAATTCGTAATTATATTGTGAAATATTACAATAGTGCCATTGAAAAATGTGAACCAAATTCACATCCCAAAATGAAATGTAAATTATATTTTAATTAATCATTCAATGTGAATCAAATTCACATCAATAATTAATTAATAAATATAAATCACAGTATGCTCTCTCTAATATATTATAAATCATATTTATAATATATTTGATTAATATGGATAATGCTATCCATATTATTCATATCCATGATAATTAAATCGTATTTAATCATATTGGATCTCTATTCTCATGTGTCAAAATAATATGAATCACATTCACATTATTCACATCTTTATAATTAAATCACATTTTATTATCTCATATAACTCTCCTTATAATATGAATCAAATTCATATTATCCATGATAATTAAATCACATTTAATTATCATTTTTCTTGATGCTTGGATACATATATCAACAATGAAATTATCCATGAACTCTTTCAAGGATAATGCACTTTCTCCGTGGATACTTGGAGATAAGGACAGGACGATTGTATTGTTCCACGTATATTGACTTGGATATTGAGATTACATCTCAAATTCAGAACTTGCGGACCTCCCATAGATGTTTGATTAAATCAAAGCCGTATATCTAAACTTCTCATTGTATCTGAATCACATTCAGATCAAGGTCCACATTTGGACTAAGATTAGATCACTTCTCTATGAGAGGAGTCACTAAAATCGAGACCCGTTTCATCACTCCCTAGGAATGGAAGCGTCATGGTCATACAATCGTGTATGATCACATCACCCTAAGGTATTCCTAATACATGTACATCCTGCATACTGGAAGATCAAGAATAAACCCAAAGTATAAGATCTATTTTACACTATCTACTTCAGGGTTTTATCAGTAAGTTTTCTCAATTGATCATTGGGAGTTGGTATTGATCATATACTTTCCAAAAGCGTATATCATACCTAGGTGTTGATCACATACTTTCCCAAAGCAGATATCAAACCTACAAATTCAGTCAAGCTTCCAAAGAGGGAAGAACATGCACGAAATTTGATCTTCATAATATCTCATGAGTGACCCCATGTCTTCCGGATTAGTAAATGAACCTGTATGATCCCTTTGAGAGATCATATTACTCATATACCTCTATATGCACACCTGCGCGCTGATGTAAAGAACATGATTAGGTCATCAAACTATTGGTTTTCCAAATGTACATACTCAAACATATAGTAACACATCTGTCTCTAGTCAGAGGATGCATGCCTATCCCGTGACAGCATACGACATAGGTCTTCGGTTATCTCGGTCTCGTTAAGTCAACTCTTTGACCTAACTAATCTAACATCTCCGAATCTCTATTCCTATGTAGAGGACCTGAATCAAGAGGTCAGACAGTTATCAACCTTTAAAGATAAGGATTTTCGTCTCCAACTCAGGTTGGAGATCACATCTTAACAATCATTTGACGGTGCTTGATGAGTCCTAAATCTAACTCTTTAGATATTCATCCAAGCAGCAGCCTCTATGATTCAATAATTGAATCAACAGCTGTATGATCATTAAGATGACCATGATACATAACCCTAATTGTACTAAGGGACCTATTATGCAAATTAGTTATTCTTCATTTTAGATTAAGGAGTGAATTGCAATAACATTTTTTGCATAATGGCTCACAGTGGGCTCGCATGTCCAACACACCCACACCGAAAGGATTGGTCCCAGATTCTGGACTCGGTCTTGTGGGCCTATTTAATATCCTTCAAGACACCTTTGGGTATATCTCCCTTCCGTCTTGTTAACGGAAAACTATGCCACTTACCTATGGAGATCAAGCACAAGTCAGTTTAGGCGGTTATAGATCTATTATTAGATCCTATGAGTGTGGGAGATCATAGGAAAGTAGAGTTGGCAGCCTTGGAGGAGTTGAGAGATACAACCTTTTCATGTATCCTATAGTATAAGGAGATTGTGAAGATATTATATGATTCTTATTTTAGTCATAAAAAGTTTGAGCCAAACCAGAAAGTATGGTTATTTGATAGAAGGTTGAGATTATTTCCAAACGAAGTTACAAAGCAAATGGATGGGACCATGCTTGGTTAGAAAGGTACATAACAACAGAAGCATTGATATATCTGAGTTCTCATCTGATTCCACCTTTCAGGTTAACGATCAAAGCCTGAAGCCATATCTTGATCACGATCCTCTAATCGTTGACGTTACCCCTATTCATTTTGTATGAGATGTATTCTTTGACTCACATCATTTGCATCTCTTACCTGAGCATCACCTCTTCCCTGGAGTTGTATAGATCTAGAATGTCCATATCATACATTCTTTTTATCTGACACCCCATTTCCATCTTACGATTATGCTATACATAGGGTGTGCTTTACCCTAAGTATGGGGGAGTATCAGATATGTGATTATTCTTTTGAATCTTTTTACTTAGGGATATTTTACCCCAAGTATAGGGGAGGTAAACCGTGAGCATCATATCTCTTAATTTTCCCCTTGTGTTCACTTTTTCTATATTCAGAGTAATTAAGCCTAAGTATAGAGGGATCACCGATTTCTATTCATTTCATTTTATTATTCGTCATTGTAGTGTAGCATTCTTTTAACATCCTAGATTAGTCGCGACCATCCTGGATTCATATGGTCCACCGGAGGTACATCTTCCAAGCAACAACCTCCAACTCAGGTCGGACAAAGTAGCAAGCAGCAGCAGCAACATCCCCATCAATCACAACAATATCACCAGCAGTAGGTTCCTTATTTCTATCATCGAGGATAGCAGTGGAGGTAGCAACAACAACCTCAACAGTATTCACAACCTCTTCTTCATCAGCAGCACTAGCAACAACAGTCTCAACCTCATTTCCGGCAAGGCAACCCGTCCTGTTCTCAAGCACCTGTTTATGAGAACCCAACCCTTGACATCCTCGCCCTCCTACTTTCTGACCAGCAGTCATCCTTCCAACAAGAGATGGATGAGTTCCAGCAGGATACGAGGGAGATTATCAAGGGCAAGGCTTCCATACCCGCTCAGATTGAACAAAACCCGAACAATCTTAATAGGAAATCTGAGTGGATACATGTTACAAAGACCATTACTCCTAGTTAGGGTTTGCATGATATTTCTTTCACTCTATTTGATGTTGATTTTGTGACACTTAGGAGCGGTAGGATGCCTATCGACGGTTACTCATCTAAGCGATGACCCCATAGAGATTCCAGAGCGCCAGACGAGGATTGATGCAGTGTTGATGTCACTCATGATGATAATGGTGGTGGTGCTTGATGCAACCGACGGTATCGACGCTGTCATGATTCTAGTTACAGATGGTGGCGCTGATGCCATTAGTATTCCCGTCGCTTGTCCAGAGTGTGGTGCTAATGCTGCAAGATCGCATGACGTGGCTAGTACTGATGCCACCAATTTACCTTCAGTTGTGCTGCCTCATTTTGTATTTTCGTTGCTTGGTTTCTGTATTCCCTTGAGTCCATCTATGTTACATGATGATCTAGGTATGAATTCTAGTCTACTCCATGCACAGGAACCTATTCCCAACCCTCATTTCTTTGTAGAGGGTCCCTTTGTCCTCTTCCGTCAAGCACTCCACTTAAGATAGGAGAAAAATGAAAATAAAAAAAGACACCAACTAGAGTTCAATGAATAGATGGTTGATCGATTCCATATACAGATGACTCTACAGAAGACACTAGAGCACATAACTCTCTTCTAGAAGAATTAGAGAGAGAAGACCATCATCCACAGGAAGAGGAGGAAGCACAATGTAGAGATCCATATACTTACTCATGCCACTTTCTTCGTCATTCAGAACAGGTTGCCAGCCAAGAGACCTGATGCAAGAACTCAATATGTTCGATGCCATATCCACGATAGTGGTTTGTTCATACCCTAAGACAATGAATCTTGTATTATCCTTCTTCTGTCAGTCTTACTCGACCGATTTGAGTTCGACCCTCTTTGAAAGAGCAGGACAGTCCTTCAGTTTGCTAATAGATCTATCAAGAGGCCAAAGGGGTTACTTAAGGACAACGTTGTCATAATTTAGGGCCTGATATTCCCTGTGGACATGTACTAGACATGGAGACCCCCGAGTCTGTGACAGATACCCCCATCATATTAGCTTGGCGACAACCAAGGCGGTGTCTGATCACGATTGCAGGAAAGTATACTTTCACGTCGAAGGCGAAAGTATACAAAGTGTACAAATAGAGACGATCGAGGATACCAGAGCGAGACATTCAGTCTTCTCTAAGTCGTCGAGTGATTTAGAGCAGATGACAGATGTAGAGCAAGATGTCTACCAGGAGTGCGACTTTGAGATCACAGATGATGAAGTAGTATGGTCATTCCCAACAGCACGAGCCCTTGTCATACCTTCATATACTGCAGACTTATTGATTTTGGCAAGCGAGTGTACGAAGAGCACACTCTTGGCACTGGACACATTTGAGGCTGATGATCGTGGTCAGGATAGCGAAGCAGATTACATTTCATGTTCTTCAGATTCAGATCCATCATATTTAAACATAGATTGGGATGACTTTGATGATTATTTGTATTGATTGTGACGTAATTAGCTAAGTCCGCACACCTAATTGCTTATCTGTGATTATAAATCTTAATTGGTTTTAGTTAAAATAAAATTAAAAAAGTTAGTTTGATTGGATACTAGACCACGTGGTGTGAGAGGTAGCACACAACATTGGTAGGACCCGTTGTGGTGGGAACAGAGTAACTCTCAAGATAGGACTTCTGTCTTATATTTGATTGGCTAGTTATTGTACTTCAAGAAAAAGAAGGTGCTCGTCTAAGGCAGATTTCCCCATGCATCATATAGATAGTTTATTTCCCATCTTTACTTTTATGTATGAATCACCCTACATGTAGAGTGCTGGAGTCAGATACACATTTTTATCCCTGCATGCATCATTACGTTTGATTCCACATCGGCTTTTTTGACTTCCTCACCCAATTTTTTTAAACTCAAAATAACCAAGAAACTTGAAAATTTCGTTAGGTGTTATTTTATTTTAGGAAAATATATAAAAAAGTGAAAACAAAATCGAATTGGGACTGATAATGAAAAACTGACGTTAAAATACATTTCATCTAAAAATTCATGTTTTAGGGAGAGTCACCCCTTCATTGGTTGATTTATGTGCAACGAGACAGTGACCTGCACCTGAACTCTCTATGGACTATTGTTCTTGTGGTTAGTTGTTCTCCAGTGAGGATTTCATTGGGAAGCCGATAATCATTCCGGGACTTCCTTCGTAGAGTGGATAGATCGGGTAGCCGGTAAATGGTCAGCAATCCATAATGGTTGGGAAAAACTAACTGTGAGATTGGTCTAGTCTCATGAGACCATCGGGTTCCCAACAACTCGCTTAATCGTTTTGATAGATTAACTGATCACCTTAATAAAAATTGACAAGATAAACGATCGATCTCTCACGGTCATCATGTCGAGTGTTGAGTAGGTGAAAAGGGGGTTTAATTTCTCATCCTTTTTGCATTCCAGATCTCATCCTCGTAAATCCCCATATCACAATGATGGGAAGGAGGTCTCTTAGGCTGCCTTTGGTAGCACCGCTTTTGAGCACTGCTCTCCATTCACCTAGGCTAGCTTCTGAGAGCTCAAACCCGCTCTCCGAACCTTAGTTCGTGACAACCATGTTCCCCATCGACCACACTTCAACCATATATGAGGTTCTAGAGCAGAGGCTACCACAGTTATATGTTCATTTCACAACACCAGAGTTGGGGTCTTATGCCCTTGAAGAGACCGAAGAGATGGCTGATGAATCCTTGATTATCATTCTTTATTCTTTTTTATATCATGTAAATACCTTTAAATATAATAACATAGCATTTAGCATGCATTTGTTAATATTACATAATTAGCATGTATTTGGTCAAAAATAAAAGAATAAAGGAAAAGAAAATGGAAAGAGGTATTGAGAATAAATACAGCGTTACCCGAACCCCTAGAGAAGGTCAAGCCTTGAACTGATCACCAAATAAAATAAGTAGAGAGAGATAAGGTCTACTTCTACTATATATACTACCTATGTTTATAAATAAATTTCTTTGATCAAATAAACTAAATCATTATTTTTACCTATTATATATATTTCTAGTAATAATACAAAAACAAAACAAAAAAAAGAAAAATTAAACAAAAATATAAATAAAATCTCTCCACCATAGTACATAACACATGTACGTACTCAACCATCAATATTTATTCTATACTTTGTAAATAAAAATAAAATAAAACAAAAATTATTTTGTATTCCTAAAATTATATTATAAATAAATAAAATATAAAATTGTAGTAATTGTGTAAAAATAACATAATAAAAAAATCTGTGCATAATACATATGTATATTATACTTGTATATAATACCACATATTGTATATACTGTAATTTATTTTTCATAAAAAATAAAAATCACAGAAAAATTCCTAGAAAATTAATAAAAATTTTCATTTTCTTGATTTTTCCATTTAATTTAATTTATTATTTTTTATGTAATTATCTTTATTTTCCTCCTTTATTTTGTCTTATAGCGTATTTAGTCTTCATTCTAGGGGGCCCCTGATTGGGCCACCTCAGATTGTTAACTCTGGTCAACTGGTCCCCTCGGGTGGCCTTTCTCCTTGGATCAGGTTTCACCCAAACTTCTTCATTTTCTCGACGACCGATCCGATAACCTTTTCCCCCAAAATTTTGCTACTAGTCTAGAGGTTGGATCCCTAATATTCCCCTAGCATTCTTCTTTTTGATTCAAGCATCGATTCGCGGTTCATGCCTCCTCCATGTCGGACCCCCCACGCCTATATATTCTGCGCCACTCCCTCCTTTTCCTCCACCTCTTGGTTGCACCGCCTTCTCCTGCCTAATAGCCTACCTTTCCCAAAGTGACAACGAGCAAGAGCGTGGATGTAGGTGCCTGCTGGAGGTGCTAGCCCTAGGTCTGGCGAGGTGCAAACCTCATCTCCTCCGCGAGGAGCCAAGCCTCTAACTGCTATGGCCATCGACGCCAAGACCACCGTTGACGTTCGTCTGCAATCCCAGGTTCACCTCGACCACCTTCAGGAACCTTTTTTCGCTTCCTTATCCATCGATTCGATCATTTTTTCCGAGAAACAGAGCATCTCTGACGTTCCCATTTCATATCATGTTTCCCTATCATCCATCGTTACTCTGCCTTACCCTAACTATCTATCGATTCTACATCTGCTCTACAACCCCCAACATCGCTCCAGCCATCTGTTTGAAACGCGCCACACATGTCGCATCCCCCACTCATCGGAGACCTGCATGTTCACCCCCGCCTCGTATTTTTGGTGAGTTATGGCACTCTAACTCGTGTCGAAACCACCCTCTGAGAAATAACTCTTCTTTTGTAGTAGTAGAGCGCATCCAGACCTCATCTACAGGTCTTGAGGAGTCCAGCAGAGTTCCAGGTCACCGGTTTGTACCAAGGTCCCTCTACTCGGTATTGGGCCCTTTTGAGCCCTCCTACATCTACGGGACTTTGTCCCTGACCGATTCCATACCTCATGTGCTCAAGAGGACATCTGAGACGCAGAAACGATGGTGGAAATTTGCTGGAGGTGAGTTCTTCCTCGATCTTCCAGGCGCCTCCTCCGTTGTTCAATCCAAGGCCCTTCCAGTACTAATCACGCTCGTCCATCCACTAGAGGCCCTCATCATTCAGATACATATGAGGATTTCATCTCTACCGTCCAACATAGAAGGGGTACCCTCTGATCGCAACCATCCATCCATAAGTGGAATGCCTTCGGCCGTTGGATCACGTTTAATAAAGGATAAATTTCAATTAGGCGCTTTCTATTTTGCCTTTTATTGTTTATCCTGTGAATATTTGTCATAGTTTAAAGTAGCTTGGTTATTTCGCATGAGGACCCTTGCTATTTCTAGTATTTGCATTTTAGTCATGCTCGTGTGAACTCAAGTGTTGTCTCATGTGCTATTGTAGTGCATTTTCATGTTCTGTCATGATATATATATATATATATATATATATATATAAAAGTTATTCTTTGAGTAGAACTTTCTAATATTTTCATTTATATCCATGTGTGTGGGTTATGCAGCATGTGCCTTTCTTACTAGGACATTTTGCGCTATTAGCCACGAGTTTCTTTCTCGTGTTAGTATTTCGCATGTTCACTTTCTAATAATAACAACCGGGTCATTGTGAACTGTGTTGTGTTTTTTATTAAACAATTATTAAATTAACTCCAAAAATTAGATGAAAATTACTATTAGCTCATGCTAACGTGAAATATTTATTGTGATTTTTGGGATTAGTTTTGTGAGTATTTAATTTTCTAAAAATAAAAAACCCATAAAGAGGTCACTTTTTATTTTTAAACATGCATAAAAATTATAAATATTTTATGAAAACTTCCAAAGAAATAATGTTTGCTTGTGCTTTATCTACAATACTATTTTATCTCGAAAATTAGCATAAAACCCTAAAAATTAAAAAAACTTAAAAACTCAAAAAAATCATTAAAAATCCAGAACAATCAAATAAATTGAATTCTAGTTTCTGTTTGTAACCATTTTTATTTAGTATTTCATAAAATCATATCTAGGTTATTAGGACACCTAAATATTTTTAACTTGTAATTTGTCCTGGTTGTGCATTGTTTCATTGTTTTTCCTCTTGTTTGATTTTTGTAAAACTATATAAAAATCGGAAAAATCCCAAAAAAATCACCAAGAACATAGGAATATTTGAAAAACATAAAAATATATTTATTTGTGATTTTTGTGCATTTTTTACGTTAATAAAAATTGTACAGGATTGCTTGTGTGCTTTATTTCCTTGTTTTGCTTGCTTGCCATCTCTAATTTAAAAATATAAAAAATGCAAAATTAAAATTTAGCAAAAACATGCTTTCTATTTCCTCATCACATCTAATTCGTACATTTCCATCCACCATGAGTTCGACCCTAGTGGCTATACTAGGTTACAATAAAGTAGAGGAGACTGCTAACATTGGTTTTGATTGATTCATCTGTTTATTGAGTGGTTTCTTATTTTCTTATTGAGCCTAGACCTACTGATTGGGGTCACAATGACTCGTGCTTTTTTTCATACTTAACCCTAGTTGGTAGACCATTCATCAGAATGGCATCGTTGCTAGGGAGTACGACTAGTAGTCTTTATAGCCTTCTAGTATATATTTTATCTCTATATGTTACGAGGACACTTAGACCGAGACACGCGCCCGAGAAGGAGTAGGAGCAGCATGAGGTAGTTGTAGCTCTAGAGAGTAGATTAGCTTAAATTAGTGTTTATTTCAGCACTATTATTATTGTTGTAATAATACAGGACAATTAGACTCTCTTAGACACTTGAGACTTATTGAGGTATGTTTCACAGAGCATTGGTGTGCTTGGGGGACCTCACCACGATTTTCATCAGTTTTTTTCTCCTATTTTATTCTATTTGATTCTCAAAGATTTTGGCCCCTACACAAAGGATTTTCTCGTGCTTGCAACGTACATAATTAAGGCCCAATCGCTAATAGATTGCTTGCACCTATAGTTCGTAAATGGACCATACTAATAATTCATAATAAATAGTCGGCTTAATTAGGCCCGAGTCCACATGCCATGAGGAACCACATACAATGCTAGCAGGATCCATTATGGCGAGCACCAAGTGGTTCTCAAGGTCGGACTCCGGACTTGATCTAGTTGGCTAACTCCTGTTCCACATGATCATTAGAAGTTGCTCATCTAAGGTTGTTTTCTATGTGCATCATATAGTTTAGTTTCAATTCTATCTTTAAATTTATGCGCGGAACACCCAACATGTAAAGTGCTAGCAATAAGTACACATCTCTTACTTTGCATCCATCATTGTGTTTGATCGCACGTCAACTTTTTCGACATCTTCCCCCCTATTTTTGGACTTAAATAACTCTAGGAAATTGAAAATTTTGTTAGACGTTGTTTGCTTTAAAATACTTAAAAAAGAGAGAGCAATAAAATTTGGGACTGTTAATGTAAACTTGATCTTAAAAGACACCTCGCTTAAAAATTTATTTTGGGAAAGTCATCCCTCCTTATTTGGTTTGCTTGAGCAAGAGAGTGACACACACACTAGGATAGAGCCATACTCGAACTTACGGTAGACTACTAGTCTTGGGGTTAGTCATTCTCTAGTGAGGATCTCTCCAGTATCCGGTAAAGCGGGCAACGACATCCTTAGTAGAGTGAGTTGATCGGGTAGCCAGTAAACGATCCACAACTCATACTAGCTGTGAAAGATCTAGCTTTAGGATTGAACCAGTTTCTTGGGAGCATCAGGTTCCTAACAGCTCGCTTAATCGCTCTATAAGACTAAATTATCACCAGAAACAAAATCGATAACGATGATGGGCCGGAGGTCCCTTACGCAGCCTTGTGTGCATCTTGATCTCATCTGCACTTTTCCCAGATCACGATGATGGGTCAGAGGTCCCTTAGGCTGCCTCTGGTAGCACTTCTGTCTATCACTCCGACCGACTCATATAGGGAGGTTTAGGGAAGCTTAGAGTTGCTCTGTGAACTGAAATTCGATTCCGCCATGTTCCCTCTCGACCATCCTCCTTCTAGCCATGAGGTGCCCGAGCAGAGATCAACGCAGTTATTTGTTCATTTGATAGAACTTGAGTTGGGGTCTTTTGCCTTTGTAGAGACCTGTGAGATGTCCAGCAATGACGAACGCACCGATGGGAAGCTCTAGAGTTCCACAAATGTTCTAGATCACAACAACAAGACATTGTTAGCCTCCCATGATGATGCAGCGATAGATCCAGGATCATGGAGCATTCATGGTAAAGGGGAGTCGTGAATTGACACATATGTGAGCTGACAGAGGAGAGCCTTACCAACAAAGACCAACCGGTGGAGATATCCCAGTTGTTGGAAGAGGAGCAGGAGGACAACCATAAGACCCGCAGGATCCACCCAGGCCAACCAGGACAATGGGGAGTTGCACAACCCCGGTGCAACCCTCACACAGAGTTGGATCCAGCTTACGGTGATTCTGGGTAACTTCAAGCTTGACCCCTAAACCATTCAGCTTTTTCCCAAGTTCCATGGGCTAGCCACCGAGGAGACGCATCTATATTTGCAGGAGTTTGAGATGATCTACAACATTGTCCACAACAGATTTGTGGACGAGGACACTATCAAGATGATGGAATTTCCATTCTTCATGGTCGACAGAGCAGCCTACTAGCTGAAGCATTTAGGGAGATACAATACTTTGTGGGAGCAACTCCGGATCGAGTACTTGAACAAGTACTATCCCCTCAGTCGGATGAACGCAGCATGGGCTCTAATCAAAAACTTCAACATGATTCCCAATGAGTTGTTCCATGAGGCATGGGATCGATTCCGTGAGCTCATCGATCAGTGTCTACTTCATGACATATCCAAGTCTAATCTTGTCTAAATTTTCTTATGTTGGCTGACACCGGAGCTACAGGGGCTTGTCAACGATTCTTGTGGGGGCTCCAATTACGCCAAGGTAGAGGACCAGGGCTGGGCCATCTATGAGGAGATGGTCGAGAACTATACAGTGATGTCCTGGACTACGGTCTATACATAGGGGAAGCCCCTACCAGAGACCGTGTCCTATCAAAGGATAGAACGGTTTGATGCGAGTCCGTCAACTTCTTCGTGAGGAACAACATCATAATTAAGTCTTTAACAATTGACATGGGCATCATCAACGAGATGTTGTACCACAAAGGGATCATTGAGAAGAAGAAGTGCCATGGCATGACACAGATTGACCAGTTGGTAAAGACTTTGAGTGACCTGAAGACCCAGATCATGTGCCTCCTGGAGGCACAGACGACTTCTCAGCCCTGTCTCAGGTCATGTGTTGATTCTAGCAGCGGCAGCTCGTCCCAGCACACTACTCATTACTAACAGGTTCACCACATCCAGGCAGTACGCACCCAGCAGTTGCTGCACCACTAATCGTAGTCACCGTCATCTCAGGATGCTCAGATGCTGGTATTCCAGTAGGATCAGGTAGTGGTAATTCTCCCCCTTCCCCCGTACGAGCAGGAGCTGTTGATAAATGTCAATGGGATTCGGTATGATCGGCAGCAGCCCGGGATGTGTCGAGATCATCCCAGATTCAGGTTGGTTACCAGAGGCACCTCGACCCAATAGCAACCTCCAACTCCAAGTGGACTGAGCAGCCAACAACAACAGCAACAATAGCCCCAGTACTCCCACCAACCACCATATTACTAGTCGGGTCCTCATCCCTACCAACAGGGACAACGGTAGAGGCAGCAACAATAACTTCAGCAGCAGTTCACTCAACCTCCCCCTTACCAGTTCCAGCAGCCTCCTTTCCAACGAGGCAACCTATTTGGTTCTCATGGGCCAGCCTATGAGAACCCAACCCTTATTGATCGAGCCTACCCATTCGCAGACTAGTAGGCATCCTTTAGGTGGGAGATGGACAAGTTTTGCTAGGATATGAGGGAGATAATAAAGGGCAAGGCCTCGATACCCACTCAGATCGAGCCCGACCCGAACAACCTAAAAAGGAAGTCTGAGACGGTACAGTTCACAGAGACAACCACTCCAACTAAGTCATTAGGCGACATTTCTTCATATATATTTGATGTTAATTTTATCACACTTAGGAGCGGTAGGATGCCAACCAGTGGTGCATCGTTTGAGTGAAGACACCACAACGAGCCAAGAGAGCAATACGAGGAGGATAACAGTGCTAATGTCTCTAATGATGATGACGGTGGTGCTGACGCCATCAAGGATGTTGATCCTGCCAACGGTATTGAGGTTGTCGCTTCCCCGAATGAATTTAGTGGTACTGACGTCACCAATCTAGATGTTGTTGAGCCAGAGCACGGTGTTGATGCTGCGAAGATCGATGTCGTGGGTGGTGTTGATGCCACCTTTTTCACTCGAGTTGTGTCTCATCATGTTTCTATATCTCAGGACCATGTGAAAAAGAACAAAAAAATTAATAAAGGGAAGGTTTCTTCATCTTCAAGTCCATACATGATGTATGATGATACTTGTATTGATTCCATTCCATCTCAAAAGCTAGAACCTATTCCTAGCCCTCTATTTGAGGAGGGCCCAACCATCCTCTTCCCTCAAGCACTTCTCTTGGGAAGGGGAAAAAAAGAAAATCATAAAAAGAACCAGCAACCAGAGTTCAACCAGCAGAAGATAGACAGATTTCACATTCAGCTGACTCTATAGGAGGTACTTTAGATCATCCGCCTCTTCAAGAAGAATTAGAGAGAGAGAGAAGACCACTATTTGTAGGAAAAGGAGGAACCACAATGAAGAGATCCATGTGCTGACTCGTTCCACCTACTTCGCCATTCAGAACCGTATGCCAACCAAGAGGCCAGATGCAAGAGCTCCCTATGTCAGATTCCACATTCAAGAGCAGAGATTTGATCGTACTCTATTAGACAACGACTCTTCCATCAACCTTCTTCTAGCATCCCTACTCGGCCGATTCGATTTTAAGCCTATTCGACAGCGCAAGACAATCCTTCAGTTTGCTGATAGATCTATCAAGAGATCGAAGGGGTTGTTGAAGGATGTGGTCATCACAATTCAAGTCTTGAAATTCCCTATGAACTTCGTTCTGTTGGACGTGGAGATTCCTGAGTCCATGATCAATACCCCCATCATTCTAAGATGTCTATTCTTGGCCACAACTAAGGCAGTGTCCGACCATGATAGTGGGAAGGTGTACTTTCACATCAAGGGTAAGAGTATACAAATAGAGATGATCGACGAGACTAGAGCATGTGATTCAGCTTGCTTAGAGCAGTTCAGCGATGCAGAGACGACAACAAAGGCAGAGTGAGATGTCCACCAGGAATGTGACATTGTGATCATTGATGATGAAGCTGCTTGGTCCGATCCCATTTCACGGGCTCTTCTTTCAACTTCAGATACCACAGATTCACAGCTGCCAGCAGATGTAGCAGAGGAGAGTTCGGAGTGCACACTCTTGCTTGAGGACGTTTTTTAGGCTGACGATCGTGTTCCTGATGGCAAGGCAGAGTTTTTTTCTTGTTCTTATGATTTAGATCTCTCGGATTCAGACGTATATTGGGATGAGTTTGATGAATTATTACATTGTCTGATTCACATAGAGCCACAAGCAAGAGTTGACATTGAGCCACTACCAAGTACATATACACCGGCATGACTATTTGCATTAGTTTTCCATGATTAGTGAGAGTTCTCACATTCAAATCTGGTTGCATTCACTCAGACCTTTCAGAATCCAGATTTGTCAGCTCTCAGTTGTCCAGAACTAAAGCCTTTTACCACAGTCGCTGAAGTATAGATTCCTTGCAGGTAAGCCAGATATGTACCCAGTCATTATCTCAGCGGATTTGACTAGAGAGAAAGAGTCTTGTCTGGTGGAGCTTCTTGAAAGAAACCACAAGGCAATAGGATGGAGTGTAGCTGATCTCCAAGGGATAAGTTCGACCATGTGCTCCCACCATATCTATCTCTAAGAGGATGCCAAGCTATCGGGAGTTCCTGTGACGGTTGAACTCAAATCTTCGAGAAGTAGTCATGAAAGAGATATCCAAACGGCGGAGCACCAATTTTATCTACCCCATCTCCGACTCCAAGTGCGTTAGTCCATTGCATGTGGTGCCCAAGAAGACGAGCATCACTACAACTGTGAGTGAGTCTAGATAGTTGATAGCTACCCAGGTACCCACTTCATGGAGGTTCTATGTGAACTACAGATGATTGAATCAGGACACCAAGAAGGATCATTTCTCGTTGCCT
This sequence comes from Ottelia alismoides, assembly GCA_037367405.1. NCBI lineage: Eukaryota > Viridiplantae > Streptophyta > Magnoliopsida > Alismatales > Hydrocharitaceae > Ottelia > Ottelia alismoides. The sequence continues at coordinate 686,661 of JAZKJV010010672.1, read as the reverse complement.
TTTATTGATCATACTATAGAGAGGCTAGCTGGGAAGAGTCATTCCTACTTCCTTGACGGGTACTCCCATTACAATCAGGTGGCCACAGCGCTTGAAGACCAGGACAAACGACATTCACCTTTCTGTTTGGGACTTATGCTTTTAGATAGATGCCCTTTGGTCTATGTAACACCCTGACTACATTCCAAAGGTGCATGTTGTCCATATTCTTAGACATGGTGGGTGATTGCTTGGAGGTCTTCATGGATGACTTTTCAATCTACGGCGATAGGTTTAATGCTTGTCTTGATTGCCTAGATCATGTTATTCAGTGCTGCATAGAGATCCATCTTGTCTTATCTTGGGAGACAGTGCTTGGTCATATCATCTCCAACATGGGCATGGAGGTTGATCCAGCCAAGGTGGATATCATCAGGAAACTCAATCCACCATCCAACTTATGACAATTGTGATCTTTTCTGGGGCATTTCGATTTCTACTAATGTTTTATTTTGGACTTCAGCAGGATTGCCTGATCGCTCACTGATTGGCAGACAAAATAGTCCAATTTCATTGTAAATGATAAGTGTGTCTTGCATCGTTTGAGACTCTCAAGAACCTAGTTGTTAAGGCTCATGTCCTTCAATCGCCTGATTGGTCACTCTCATTCGAGATCATGACGGATGCCTCTGATTTTTCTGTAGGAGTTGTGTTGGGACATAGGAGGGACGGATCACTATTTACCATTCACTACATCAGTCGTACATTGGATGCCACGCAGCGGAACTACACAATCACAGAGAAAGAGAAGCTAGCCATAGTATTTGCCACGAACAAGTTCAAATCATATATTCTCAAATCAAATTGACTATCTATACTAATCACAACGCCATCAGGTACCTCATGGCAAAGAATGATGCTAAAGTAAGACTGACTAGATGGATCCTTCTACTCCACGAGTTTGACATTGAGATTAAGGATAAACTTGGAGTCAAGAATGTGGTCGTGGATCATCTTTCCAGTTTGGAACATCTTGAGGAATCTGAGGAATTGGTCCTATTACAAAGACCTTCTCAAATGAGGCGATCCTTTCTATCACCTCCCTATCGTGGTACGCCGACATTGTAAACTAACTTATTGCCAAGAAATCTCCACAAGGTTTTCCTAGACAGCGACTTGAGACTTTTCTTGCAAATTCCAAGTCATAAAATCGGTAGGATCCCATACTTTATCGTGAAAGAGGGGATAGCGTATGGCGTCGGTGCATTCCTTGAGAGGAACACCATAGCATCCCCACTTACTTCCACAAGCTTGAGGTGGGAGAACATCATTTTGGGAAGAGAACAACACATAAAGTGTTGTAATCCGGCCTTTGGTGGCCTACCCTCTTTAAGGATTCTGATGAGTTCATGAAGAGGTGTATTGATTGCCAAAGGATGGGCACATGTGGATTGCGTGATATGATGTCGACGCAACCCATTCTCTTCTGTGAGGTTTTTGATGCATGGGGAATTGATTTCATGGGTCCATTCCCTTAAAGTCAAGTATTCGAGTACATTCTATTGGTTGTTAACTATGTGAGTCGCTGGATTGAGGCCATTCCCACCCGAACCGTATATGCTCGTACTGTTTGCATATTTTTGAGGAAGAATATCATTTCATGGTTCGTGGTGCCTAGAGTTTTGATATTTGATGGGTGGTTTCACTTTATCAACGACAAGGTAAAGGTCGTTGATAATGAGTTCAACATCAACAATCGAGTAGCCACTCCATAACATCAACATCAACGACGAAGTATCAAATAGGAAGATCAAGATGATATTGTAGAAGGTAGTCTACCCACACTGAAAGGATTTGTCACAACTTTGGGACTCAATCTTGTAGGCATATCAGACTTCCTTCAATACACCTTTGGGTACGTTTCCCTTTCGTCTCGTTTATGGCAAGCCATGTCATTTACCTATTGAGATTAAGCATAAGTCACTACGGATGTCACTATTGGGGATCCAGAGAGTATAGGAGATCAAAGAAAGGCAGAATTGGCAGCCCTAGAGGAGCTCAGAGATACAACTTTTCAAACAGACTACAATACAAGGAGTGAGTGAAGATATGGCATAATTCTCATATCAACCATAGTTTGAGCCAGATCATAGAGTATGGTTGTTTGATGCAAGGATTATATTATTTCAAGGGAAATTACATAGTAAGTGGAAGGGACCGTACTTGGTCCAAAAGGTGCATGATAATGGTAGTATTGACATATCTGAGATGTCGTCTGAGTCCACCATTCGTGTTAATGGTCAGCGCCTGAAGCCATATCTAGATCATGATCCGTTTATCGTCGAGGTCACCCCTATTCATTTTGTATGATATATGTTCTTTGACTCACATCATTTGCATCTCATGCATGATTATCACTATCTTGTGCCCTTATATAGATTCAGATGTTCATATCACACATTTTTTAGACTAACTCCTCAACTGCATCTCATGATTACGCTATACATAGGGTGCACTCTACCCTAAGTATAGGGTGGGGGTGTCAGATTGTTGACTGTTCTTTGATTCTTTTTACCTATGTTTTGCTGCATATACTTTACATTCGAACCATCAGTTTTTCCCCTCGAGCACAGTCTTCTATACTTAGGATTACTTGATCCTAAGTATTGGGGGATCACTGACCTCTATTCATTCCATTATTTTACTCTTTGTTGTAGTATAGCCCTTCTTTTTACTTCCCAATACTAAGAACGAGTTATGTCTTCTTCATCCTTCTTTGATCACTTTGAGGACATCTTTCGAGCAAGTAGAGGGTGGTGTCGTATATATTTCATATATACTTTATCCATAACTCATACTTTTAATGAGTGTGATGATAAATAAAAAGGCTAAAACCTATTATTTAAAAATCACAAAAAATTAAAGTTTTTATTGTACATAAAATTCTTTCTTGCACATACATAGCTACTTGTAAAAATTATCTTTGTACAAATGTTTGTAATATTTTTTATTGTAAAGTGTTTATATATTTTTGTGTTATCAAAATTATGTATATAGTAAAAAAATACTTTTGAAAAATGTCTGAAAAATAAAACTTTGCAAAAACCCATGTGTAAATGTTTGTAATAGTTTGCAAAACTTCTGCATCCATGAATTCAAACATTTTCAAAATTTTGCATGATTTCAAAGATTTCAGAAAATGATTTTTCTATATATTTTTATATTATTCTTAATCATAGTTGACATTTAAACTAGGAATTAAATTGGAAAATGGAGCTTGGCTAAGACCTTAATCCATCTAATTCTAAAAGGAACCTTAAAGGATGTGAAGTTAAAATTTTTCACCTCCATTAGTGACTTAAATCTTTGAGTCCACTAGGCTATGTTCAAAGGTAATCTTCATAAGCCTAAGTAGAATACATAACAATGCACCATGACTCTCACAGACAATGGCTTTACTTTGTCCAGCACCTTATACACAACTCTCTACAGATGATGTGATGAGGAGGCAGATTCCTTTGGGTTGGGGTAGCATTTGAGGGTAGTACTTCTAGGCAAAACCTCTCGTCTTCCTTTAGGGAGGAAAGTACACCTCAGCTTTGTCTGGCGGTGTTGAGGTCTAAAGATAGGAGTTGTGGGTTGCAATAATGCTTCAAAAGAGGGATAGTCTACTGGCTCAGAAGAAAAGTTCGTTTGTATGTGTTGCACCATGTAGATATGTTGCACATATGCACATAAAAAAGTTTTTAAAAATTGTGCAAAAGAAAAACTCCAAAAAGTGGACAAGCCTGATTGAAAATAAAATACCTGTTGGAGTGTATATTGTCAAATAAAGCAAATCTTATGTTACACCTTCTCATCTCATGAAGCTTGCAGCTGGAGACTTAGCTAAACTGGTCGGGCACCTAGGGAAACATGGATACATTGGCCATGGTTCATTCTCTTGTTTCTCCCTCTCCTTGAGCCGGTTGAACTTGAAGGAATATCCCTCTCCTCGAGGAAAGAGCTGATAAACTGAGGAATTAGAGTTACCTTGTTGAGGGAGGTAGTTTCATTATCATTTCTGAGGTGGGAAGCTACCTATCACTTACACAGTATAAGGAAAGATACATGGTCATCAGAGTTTGTGTATGCAGACTTGTTCTGATCTGGATTATTGAGGAGTCTTGACCATAGAATGGCGGAAGTTAAAGGTTGTTGCGTTTTAACTCTAGATATCAATAAGGTTCCGACAATCTAATAATCTAAAGGTCTAACCGAGCTCCATACTTCAATTTAATGAATATAATTTTAGTATTCAACCTTGATGCTCCTTCTTTTTCTTTTTACTTCTTTTTCAAATAAGTGTTTGATAAGGGACTAGCAAAGCTAAAGTATAGGGGGTGATGAATCACTGATTCTCACTCATTATTCTTTTATTTTGGCTATTTATATTGGCAAAACAACATGTAAATACATGTAAATACAATAACATAACATTTAGCATGTATTTGTTAATATTGCATAATTAGCATGTATTTATGGAAAATAAAAGAATAAAAGAAAAGGAAAAGGAAAGAGGTATCTAGAATAAATAGAGAGTGACCCGATCCCCAAGAGAAGGAAAAGCCTTGACCTGATTGCCAAATAAAATAAGTAGAGAGGGATATGGCCTACTTCGTATTGTATATACTACATATGTCAATAAATAAATAATTTTGATTAAATAAAACTAAATCATTATTTTTATCCCCTTATACATATTTCTAGTAATTATACAAAAACAAATAAAAATAAGAAAAATTAAACAAAAATAAAAATAAAATCTCTCTTCCATTGTACAAAACACATGTACATACTTAAACTTCACTATTTATTCTATACATGTAATTAAACCATAAAAATAAAACAAAAATTATATTGTATTCCTAAAATTATGTTATATATAAATTAAAAAATTGGGGTATGTATGTCAAAACAACAAAATAAAAATATTTAGAGGTAATACATAGGTATATTATACCATTATATAATAACATATACTATATATACACTATTTTTCATAAAAATAAATAAAAATCATAGGAAAAATTCCTTGAAATATAATAAAAAGTTTTATTTTATTCATTTTTCCATTCATTTATTATTTTGTATGTAATTATCTTTATTTTTCTCCCGTGTTTTTTTCTTGTAGTGTATTTTGTCTCCATTCTAGACGGCCCCTCAATGGGCCACCTCAGATTGTTGATTCTGGTCAACTGGTCCCCCCTGGGTGGCCTCTCTCTTCGGATCGTGATTCCCCATTGAAGGATACAAGGAATCCTCAAGCGCATCACTGAAGAGTGATGATCGCATCTCATGCGATCGGAGCGGCTAGTCGCACTGGTCCCTAGATGCAACGGAATTTAAAATTTTGAATCAAGAGATGAAACCACATGATCACAAGAACGTTTTTTGGATCGATTCATCAAACCACAAAGTATTAGAAATACCTCTTGAAGCATGGTTGCGATCACTAGATCTCTAAAGCAAGAGATCATCCTGACTCACGTCCAATCTACGAAGATGGCACTTGCGGGCACGATGATGAGACACGTGCTTCCTGCAATCCTCGACGAAGATTCGAGCATTGAATCTCCTGATTTGGTCCAACGAAATCTAACGTCTCCTTCTAGAGCAAGAACTTCTAAAGAAGATGGAGATCTACGAGCAATCGAAGCGACAGCACAACAACGTAGAGGCGATTGCTATTTCCCTCAAAACACAAGGTGGACGACCACCTTAGAGAGAGACGTGGAAAGAATGAGAGATGAGAGAGAGAGAGAGAGAGTAGGCGTGTACAATGATCTATCTTGAAGAGGCTAGGGTTGCCCTCCTTATATAGTATTTTGGGAGTCCATGGATCACAATCCATGGCATACACAAAAATCAATGGTTAGATTCATATGTGTATTTAATTAATGGCCATGATCATTGTTGTTAAAAAACAACAACATATTAATTTATATTAAATTGAATATATGTTGCATTATCATCAACATAATTTAATTCAATAAAATTAATTATCAAAAGATAATATGACAATTATTAAAAAGAGGATAATAACTCACCTAAAAACTTGGGGCGTCACCCATGACTAATCCATGGGTGACGCCATCTCATTTGGTGGTTAATTATCCACTTTTTTATTTTATCTCATTATCTCCTAAATTTTGCAACAACATTTATTGAAAAATTATCCACTAAATTAATTCCAAATTTATTTCTGAATATTTCAATCATGACATTCTAAATATGTGAATCACATTCACTTCACAACCCAAAGAAAATTGTAAATTACATTTCCAATTAATTGCTTAATGTGAATCCAATTCACATTAACAATTAACAAATGCTATTTACAAAGGTGCTCTCTCTAATATATTATAAATCATATTTATAATATATACACAGATATTATGGATAGTACTATCCACAATCTGCATTTCCTTGATAATTAAATCCCAATTAGTTACCTTGGATAATCATTCTCACAATATAAATCCTATTCATATTATTCTTGATAATTAAATCTCATTTAATTATCAACATCTTGTTGCTTGGATACATAATTCATCAAAGGAATTATTCTTGAACTCCTTCAAGAATAATGTGCTTTCTCCGCAGATACATGGAGATAAGGACAGGGCGATCGTATTGATCCACGTATAGTGACTTGGATGTTGAGATCTCATCTCAAATCCAGATCTTACGTACCTCCCACAGATGCTTTATTATATCAAGACCACAAATCTAATCTTCTCATTGCATCTTAATCTCATTCTGACCAATGTCCAACACTTGGACAAAGACCAGATTGCTTCTCTACTGAGAGGAATCACTGAAATCTAGACCGGTTTCATCACTCCCTCGGAATGGAAGCATCATGGTTATACAATTGTTTATGATCACACCACCCTGAGGTATTCCCAATACTTGTACATCCTACATACTGGAAATACCTATGATCATCCTGAAGTTGTAGATCAATTTTACACTGTCTTCTTCAGGGTTTGTTTACCAAGTTTCACAATCATGGACATTGGGAGTTGGTATCGATCATATGTTTTCCCAAAGTATATCATACCTTCAAACTCATGTCATGCTTCCAAAGCATGGTGACCATGCATGGAATTTGATCGGTCCCAGTACCTCATGAGTGAGCTCATGTCTTCCTGTTCATAAGAGAACATCTATGAACCCTTTGAGAGATAGTATTACTCATATGCCCTTACATGCACACCAGCTCGCCAGTGTATAGACCTTGGTTAGGTCATCAACCTATTGGTCTGCCAAATGTAGACACTCAGACATATAGTAACACATTTGTCTCCGGTCAAAGGATGATTGCCTATGTTGTGACAGTATTCAACATAAGACTTAGGTTATCTCGATCTCGCTAAGTGAACCCTTTGACTTAACTAATCTGACACCTCTGAATCGCTATTCCCATGCGGAGGACATGCATCAAGGGGTCGGTCAGATATCAGCCTTTGTGAGAAATAATTGCCATCTCCTACTCAGGTTGGAGATCGTCTCTTAACAATCATTTTACGGTACTTGATGAGTTCTCTATCTAACTCTTTAGATATTCATTCAAACACTAGCCTCTATGATTCATTTAATGAATCAACAGCTATATGGTCATCGAGACGGACATGGTACATAACCCTTATTGTACAGAGGGACCTTATAGTGCATTCATTCATTTAATTACAAAAAGGGAGTGAAACATAAATAACTTTTATTGATAAAACATATATATTACACTAACATTTATTGTAAGAATGGTTCAACCAGGGCTCATATGTCCAACAATCTCCCACTAGCCCTCAGAACCATTTAGGTACAATCCTTAAACCGATACTCATTACATGCTGGTCGAAAACCTTCTGTGTCAGAGGTTTGGTAAGAGGATCAGCAACGTTGTCAGTAGAGGCCACCTTGGTGATGATGATGTCACCACTCTTTTGAATCTCTCGAATGATGTGGTATTTCCTTTCCATGTGCTTGTTCTTTTGATGCCATCTGGGTTCCTTTGCCTCGGTAATCGCTCCTATGTTATCTCAGAGTAACGGGATGGGAGTATCAAAGGAAACTACGCCAATCTCCAAGATGAACTTGTGCAACCACACTGCCTCCTTTGCAGCATCCGATGCGGCAATGTATTCGGCTTCTGTTGTTGAATCTGCCGTAGTGTCCTGCTTCTTTCTTCTCCAGCTCACAACACCATTGTTTAATAGGAATACAAACCTTGGTGTCAACTTTGGATCATCAATATTCGACTGAAAGTCTGAATCTGTATATCCCAAGACTTGGAGATCACCATCTCCATTGACCAAGATGTAATCTTGCATCCGTCTTAGATATTTGAATATGTTCTTTACTGCATTCCATTGTTTCTCTCCATAGCAGGATTGGTAATGACTTACCACTCCCGCCGCATGGCAGATGTCTGGCCTAGTACACATCATGGCATACATTAAACTTCCTACAGCTGATGCATACGGGCATCCAGCCATGGCCTTCTTTTCCTCAACACTTTGAGGAGCCATCCCTTTAGACAAATGGATACCATGTCTTAAGGGGAGGAATCATTTCTTAGAACTATCCATACGGAATCGTTCAAGAACCTTCTTAATGTATCCATGTTGTGATAATCTCAATATCCTCTTTTCTCAGTTTCTGAACAACTTCAGGCCTAAGATGTAAGAGGCTTCTCCAAGATCTTTCATCTCGATTGTATGAGATAGCCAAATCTTCACACTAGTCATCATTCTTGTATCATTCGCATTGATAAGGATATAATCTACATAAAGCACGATGAACACAATGGCTCTCCTACTAAGCTTCTTGTGCACACAAGGTTCATCAGAATTCTACACAAATTCATAACTCTTTATGGTTTCGTCAAATCTGATGTTCCAGCTACGAGAAGCTAGTTTGAGGCCATAGATGGATTTCTTCAGCTTGCATACTTTTCCATCCTCAACTATGAAGTCCTTTCTCCATATAGATATCCCCCTCGAGGTATCCAATGAGGAAAGTCATCTTGACGTCCATCTTCCAGATGTCATAGTCAAGAGATACAGCTATAGATAAAAGTGTCCTGAAGACTTAAGCATAGCCACAGGAGAGAACGTCTCGTCGTAGTCAATGCCTTCTCGCTTTGTGTAGCCCTTGGATACTAGTTGTGCCTTGAAAGTCTCTACTTTCCCATCATGTCCCCTTTTTCTCTTGAATATCCACTAACACCCAATGGGTTTTACCCCTTTAGGTGGATCCTCTAGGGTCCATACACCATTCTTATGCATGGAGTTAATTTCTGACTTCATTGCTAGCATCCATCTATCCATGTCATGATCCACGAGTGCTTCTTCCAATGAAGAAGGATCATTGTCAGTGTCACCTGACACATGGAATCCATACCTTTCAGGTGGTGCAACCACCCTCGAACTCCTTCGAAGAGGTATGGATTTTTCATTTTTATTTATCTCTTTAGTTTCTGGCTCAGGAATCTAAGGATCCTCAAGAGATTCAATGAGTTTCTCTACTTCATTTCTATCGTGACCTTTAAGGAAATCATCCTCCAGAAATTTTACATCTCTAGAGACAAAAACCTTTTGGGTCTCAGGGTCATAAAGCTGGTATCAAATACCATCTTTAACATACCCAATGAAGTAACCCTCACAAGTGCGAGATTCTAGCTTACTTGCGCCCACGTTCTTCTCAAGGACCAAGCAACCCCAAACCCTCAAGTGTTTAACACTAGGCTTGGTACCATACCAGAGCTCGTGAGGAGTTTTGGGTACAGATTTGCTAGGAATCTTGTTCGGGATATATATTGCAGTCTCTACTGCATATCCCCAGAAACTAAGAGGTAAATGTACTTTGCTCATCATTGACCGGACCATGTCCATGATGGTCCTGTTGCATCTTTCAGCAACACCATTAAGTTGGGGAGTTCCAGGGGGAGCGAGATTGGAGACAATTCCATTCTCTTTAAGATATTCCTTGAATTCGTCTCAGAGGTATTCACCACCTCGATCAGATCGAATCCGTTTCTCAACCAAAGCCTTAAACTCTTTGAACTTTTCAAAGGTTTCAGATTTATGACATAGTAAGAAGATAAACCCGTATCGTGAATTTTCATCAATAAATGTCAAATAATATCGATATCCATTTCTAGTCGCGGTACTGAAGGAACCACATACATCAATATGTATTAGGTCAAGAATACGTTCGCATCTTGTAACCTTGTTATGGAAAGGTGTTCTAGTCATTTTACCTCGAATGCAATGTTTGCAGGTAGGTAAAGATTGAACATGTATAAAACCTAAAGGTCCATCCTTTATCAATCTATTGATCCTATCAACAGTTAAATGACCAAGCCTTTGATGCGAAATCATATTCGAATGATTTCCATCCTCCGTGGATCTTTTGGGGTTTCCATTATTAGTGGTAGTAACATTCATGACACATTCATCAATGCACAATTCATAGAGTCCACCAGAAGTCAAAATACCATCCACAATATATTTATCGTAATAGTTTATGATTAATTTATTATAGAAAGAGAAGGAATATTCATTTCTAACAATCTTAGATACAGATATCAGATTCCTTCAAACTTCAAGTACATAAAGGCACTCTTTAAGTACTTAGACTCGACCACTAGATAATGATAGTCGACAGGTCCCGATGGCGAATGCTGCAACACTTTCATCGGATCCCATCTGGATAACTATATCCCCTTGCTCTAGATTTCTAGTGTCCTAAAACAAATGCAACGAATTGCATACATGAACAGAAGCACCAAAATCTATAACCCAACTTCCTTCTCGTCCAACGAGAAAGCTAGTTTCAATGATGAAAGAAGATTTCATACATGTTGGGGCTTTACCTTTGTAAGCCGACTTCAGGTATTCTGGGGCTGCCAGTGCCCCATCTTCTTGCAGTGGTGACATACATCGGTCTATTCGATGTCATTAATGTGGAGGCACTAGAAGATGAACCAACTCCTTGATTCTTCTTCTTTCTCTTCTGGGTCGGGTCCTTCTGTGAACCGTGCTTCCGACCGCGTTTTCCTCCTACTTGTGCAACCATTGCACTAGCAGAGGCGTCGTCCTTCTTCATTACGTCTTCTACAGACTTCAAAGCAGCTAACAACCCATCGTTAGTGAAATTAGCTTTGCTCATGTGATATGACATGACAAAGTTGTTGAAGGACTTAGGGAGCGACAAGAGAATGAAATCAGCCTGCATTTCAGAATCCATGTAGGCTCCCAGAGTTTCCAATTCAGAGTGGTACCCAAACACTTTGAGTATGTGTTCTCTGACAGAGGTCCCTTCCTGCATCTTGCAGCGAATAAGCTCGTTCATCACATTGTAGTGCTGTGTGTGGTTTATGTCACCGAACATTTTCTTCAGATTCAGCATGATTTCTTGGCAATGGTTCATTTCCACATGCTGCTTCTGAAGCACATTGAAAAATGACCCAAGAATGTAGCATCTTGCCAATTTATGATCTTCATCATATTTCTCATTAAAAGATTTATCTTCCACTGAAGGATATTGAGTATCCTCAAGCGCATCACGGAAGCGTGTCGATCGCATCGTATGCAACCGGAGCAACTAGTCGTACTAGATGCTAGATGCAGCGGAAATTAAAATTTTAACTTTCAAGATGAAACCACATGATCACGAGAACACTTCTCGGATCATTTCATCAAACCACCAAGTATAAGGAATACCTCTTGGAGCGTGGTTGTGATCGTGAGATCCCAAAGTAGAGATCCTCCTATCTTAAGTCCGATCCACGAAGAACGCACTTGCGGGCGCGATGATGAGTCACGTTCCTTCCCGCAATCCTCGATGAAGAAGCCGAGAGTCCCTCCTTTCTCAACACAAAGTGGACGGCCACTTAATGGAGAAGAGAAAGAGAGAGAGGGCGAGAATGAGAAAGAGAGAGAGAGAGAGTTGTCACCTTGTACAACTCTTAATGATGTTGTAACTTGGAAAGGCTACCCTAGCCCTCCTTTTATACTAGTTTAGGGTCCAATGGATCTCAATCCATGGGACTCATGGATCCAAGGGCTATGCTTCGTCCATGCAACATCAATGGCTATGATTGTTGTTGGTTAAAACCAACAACATTAATTTAAATTAAAAAATGTTGCAATATTATCAACATAATTTAATTTAGCATTAACTAATTAAGAGATAATGTGACAACAAAAAGGGAGTCAACCAACCACACTAAATTATAGGGGGTTATTTTGTCTCCTTTTATTTTATCTTATTATTTCTTAATAAATTGCAATAACTATTATTGCAATAATATCCACCAAATTAATTCCAAATCAATTTGTGAATATTTCAATCATGCCATTGATCATTATGTGAATCATGTTCACAACCCAAACTAATTTGTAAATTGCATTTCCAATTAATTAATAAATGTGAATCCAATCCACACTATTAATTAACAAAAGCTATTTACATGGATTCTCTCTCTTATATATGTATATTATAAATCATATTTATAACACACATATATCATGGATAGTGTTATCCACATTCTCTTAATCCTTGATAATTAAATCCCATTTAATTATCTTAGATAATCATTTTCACAATATGAATCATATTCATATTTAAGCTTGATAATTAAATCTCATTTAATCATCAAGTCCTTGCTTGGATATTTCATCAAAAGAATTATTCTTGAACCCTTTCAAGAATAATGTGCTTTCTCCGCAGATACTTGGAGATAAGGACAGGGCGATTGTATTATTCCACGTATAGTGACTTGGATATTGAGATCTTATCTCAAATCCAGATCTTACGAACCTCCCACAGATGCTTGATTAAATCAAGACCGCAAATACAATCTTCTCATTGGATCTGAATCTCATTCAGACCAATGTCCAACACTTGGACTAAGATCGGATTGCTTCTATACTGAAAGGAGTCACTAAAATCCAGACCTGTTTCATCACTCCCTCGGAATGGAAGCATCATGGATATACAATCGTTTATGATCACGTCACCCTTCAGGTATTCCCAATACCTGTACATCCTGCATACTGGAAGACTCATGGTCAACCCGAAGATCAAGATCTATTTTTCACTGTCTTCTTCAGGGTTTGATCACCAAGTTTCTCATTTGATCATTGGGATTTGGTATCGATCATATACTTTCCAAAAGCATATATCATACCTAGGTCTTGATCATATACTTTCCAAAAGTATATATCAAACCTACAAATTCAGTCAAGCTTCCAAAGCGAGACGACCGTGCACGAAATTTGATTCCTCCCAATATCTCATGAGTGAGCTCATGTCTTCCGGTTCAGTAGTGAACCTGTATGATCCCTTTGAGAGATCGTATTACTCATATGCCCTTATATGCACACCAACGCGCCGGTGTATAGACCTTGGTTAGGTCATCAACCTATTGGTCTGTCAAATGTACATACTCAGACATATAGCAATACATCTGTCTCCGGTCAGAGGATGCGTGCCTATGCTGTGACAGCATTCAACATAGGACTTAGGTTATCTCGATCTCGTTAAGTCAACCCATTGACCTAACTAATCTGACACCTCCGAATCTCTATTCCAATGCAGAGGACCTGCATCAAGAGGTCGGTCAGATATCAGCCTATGTGAGAAAGGATTGCCATCTCCTACTCAGGCTGGAGATCACATCTTAATAATCATTTGACGGTGCTTGATGAGTCCTCAATCTAACCCTTTAGATATTCATCCAAGCACCAGCCTCTATGATTCAATAATTGAATCAACAGCTGAAAGATCATTAAGATAGCCATGGTACATAACCCTAATTGTACAGAGGGACCTATTATGCAAATTATTTATTCTTCATTTCAGATCAGGGAATGATATTTGCAATAACATTTATTGCATAATGGCTCGCCGTGGGCTCACATGTCCAACAATCTCCCACTAGCCCAAAGAGCCATTAATGGGCTAATCATTTAAACCCACACTCATGTGACAATCATAGGCTATTTAGAAAATAGCTAGGTAAGCTGATCAGTCACTCTGTTCCCAAAAGACTATGCCAAGTCCTTTTACGGCACTTGCATATCCCTAGGTAACAGTGCTCGCATCCAATGCGAATGTTGCATCTAATGCAACCAATACTCAATCTAGTCAAAGCAGTTATAGTGTACTTGACACTATTGCTCAATAACTATTATAACCAGCATTTCCATAATCCTTATTAGAATACCCTTATTCCGGGAGATCACTATCTCTCAAGGTATCCACAATTAATACCTTTTAGATCTCTATCTATAAAGTCTTAATTTCTTGAAGATAAGACTTAGAGATCACTATCTCTAAAGCCTTGTCATCTTTGAAGATATTGTTATTACTGCAATCAAGTGTTCTATCTCTATAGAAGGATTAGTAACAGTTTACTACTCCCACTGCATGGCAGATATCTAGCTTTTGTACACATCAAGCATACACTTAGCTTCTCGTAACTGATGCACAAGTGCAAGCAGTTCTAGCATTCACTTCCTCAACTCTTTGAGGTGCTATCCCTTTAGATAGGTCAGTACCAAATCTCAAGGAAGGAAGCCTTTCTTGGAATTTCCAGGAATGGAATATGTCCAAGGTGTACTACAAATGTGACAGTCCCAATACCCTCTTTTCTTTGCTTCTGAACAACTTCAGAACTAAGATCTAAGAGGTATTCTTGAGATCATATCTCAAGGTATGGAATAGCCAGTCTATAAAACACTTATTCTCATCCTTATATCATTCCAAATGATTAGGATATTATCTACATTTAGCATGATGAACACAATGGCACTCCCACTAAGCTTCACATGGTACATCAAGATTCCATTTGAAATCATAACATTTATAATTTCATCAAATCTTATGTTCCAACTTCAAAAAGCTTATTTGAGTCCACAGATGGATTTCTTTAGCTTTCACACCTTACTTTCCCAAATCATGAAGCCCTGGGGCTACTTCATGTGAATATCCTCAGAGAGGTATTCTTAGAGGAATGCAATCTTGAATTACATCTTGAAGATGCAATAGTCAAGTTGCGTAGCTAAGGTTAGCAATATTCTGATGAGTTTAAGCATGGTTACTGAAGAGCAAGTCTCATTGCAAGCAATGTCTTCTCTTTCGATGTGTAGCTTATGGCTACGAACCGAGCTTTGAAGGTCTCTACCTTCTCATCAGGTTCCCTCTTCTCTTGAAGATCCATTTACACCTTTATGGGTCTTACCCATATAGGTGGATCCTCGAGGTCCATATACAACACTTGTATATGAAGTCTACTTTAGACTTTATTGCTAATATCCATCTTTCCATGTCATGATCCTTAGGAGCTTCATCACATGAAGTCCGATCATTGTCAGACTCTGCTGACACATGGAATACATCCTCAAACTCATTTGAAGAGGTATTAATGTTTCATCTTTAATTGTCCTTTTAGTTTCCGATTTCAGGAGCCTCATTATCTTCTCAAGATTAAATGAGTTCCTTTACTTCATTTTCATCTTGATTCTCAAGAGTCTCAATCCTCCAAGAATCACATTCTCAGAAATGAGATCTTTTAAGAATCTCAAGGTCATAAAGTAGGTATCCAATACCATCCTTTATTTTCCTAATGAAGTAGCACTCTCAAGTGCTAGATTCCAGCTTACATGCATGGAACCTTATTAAGGATATATATTGTAGTCTCTACCACACATATATACCAGGAAACTAAGAGGATAATTATGCTAAAAATTCATCATTGATCAAATCATGTCACACATGATCCAATTGTATCTCCCTACAACTCTATTGAGTTCAGGTTTATCAGGAGGAGTGAGATAGAAATGATATTCATATCTCCATAAGGTATTCATTGAATTTTATCTAATAGGTACAAGCTACCTAGGTTAGATCAAATTCATTTCATCTTTCTTCAAACTTTGGTTCTAAACCAAAATTGTGAAATCTTTGAACATTTCAAAGGTTTCTCAGGTGAAGAGAAGAAATCTCATATCATACATAATCATCAATAGATATCACATATCCATAATGTTTACTATGATATAGATGATCTACATACATCAATATGCTTGAATACCTCGACATCTAACACCATTCCCAGAGAAGGGTGTATTGGATATTTTACTTTGAATACAATATTCACAAGTATGTAAGATTTGAAATTTTAGACATTCTAAAGTTTCATATCTTACTAGTCTATTGATCAAATCAATAGACAAATGTCCAAGGCTTGATGTCATATCATTGTCAAATGATCTTCATCCTCCTATTGATCTTATAAGGTTTGATTTTCAGTATTAGAAATCTTAATGAACCATTCATTAATTTTCTAATTTTGTGGAGTCCACTAGATGTTAGATTACTATCTGAAATATTTCCATCATAACTCTTTATGATAGTTCTATCTCAGAATTCATGTTTATTTCCAACATTTAGAAACAAACAATGGGGTATTCTAATATCTAGGTCATAGAGACATTCTCTAAGACTAAGGGCTCTCCCACTGAGAATATGAAGTCTATCTATCCAACAGAGATTGCTGCAACAATTACAGCAATATCCATGTAGATGATTACTAAACCTTTAGATCAAATTTCTAATCTTCTAATATATATGCAACCAATTGCAAATGTCATTAGAAGATTGGGATACAATTGTCAGACTTTATCTTATGAAATAATAAAGTCAGAGTCAATGATTATATGTAGATTATTCTGATGCTCTATCTGAGTCCTTCACTAAGGATTTTAGACAGACTTGATAGTCATACTATCAACACATCAACATATTGCAGTATTGGCATTCATCCAACTCTTTGGATGTCATATGGAAGTCACAGAAGTAGGTCAACTCTTTGACTTTCCTTCTTACTCGGGTCCGACCCATGCTTCCACTGCGCTCTCTTCATCTATAAACAACCATTGTTCAAGACAAAGAATCTCTTATGTTAAATTCAAAAGAATTCAATGTAAGAGCATTTCAACATTTATACATGCTTCATTAAATTCATATAATATGAATATCATGAATCTTCATGAATGACTTGAGTATAGATAGTAGAATGATGACACTCATCATATCTACATTCATCTTAACTCTTAGAGACTTAGGTTCAGGTAGGTATTCAAACATTTTGAATACATCATCTCTTTCGAGCCACCATTCTGCATAATGCAGAGAACCATGTCATTCATAATTAAATGTCTAGAGCACATATGTATGCCAAAATATCTTCTTTTATTTTATAAGGATTATTTGACAATTACGATCACCATCAACATGTGACTTCTAAAGTACACTCGATGAAAGATCAAGAACATAGAGACATGCAAACCCTAAGGTGATGTCCTATTGTCTTATTTAATTGTCAGTCCTCATTATGTTGAGGAAACTTGCACATTGCAACCACATACATTATGTGTCCAATTGCAAGTACAATATCTGGATCATGAGTCCAATCCAAGATATTTTACTGGTTATTATTGAGTATAACATTGAGTGGGTTTAATGAAGGATTATCTGAAATAAGAAATTTGCATAAGGGTATATGTATATTATATATACATGTTTTACTTTGATTTAGGAATTTTTATATCAAAGTTGTCTTGCCTTGTCAACACTGAAAGTTCATTCCCTTAATTACTTTCAATGTAAGAGATATTCTTACCATTATATCTCTAGCAAGATCTGGGATCTCCTTTCCTATCTTTGTCGCATCCCAATAATATGAGAACTTACGACTCCAATAAAAAAGAAGCGGGAACTCATTCCGCCTTGAAAGTCCAACTTGCATTCCCAATTCGGTCTTTAACACCCGGGCCCACCACCCCTAAGATGATGTTGACCCGTTGCTAATTGAACCAACCGTCAACAGGATTAGAACTCGCTATGCGCAATCCAATATCGCCCCAATAATATGAGGACTCGATATTGGGGTCACTACGCATACGGCCTTACTCTTTCGAGAAGCAAAGAGCCCGATCCAGATGCGCTTGCATATAGGATCTGTCACTTCGGACAGGCGTCTCCTACATACAATCCCTGGCGACGGAACCCTTCGCCTTGACGGGAGACCATGGATGTCACTTATGTGATCCTCCACCTCATATTCAAATTGTAATTAATTATCGTGAATCATATTCACATAATTAATTCTTCCAAGGGAAATACACATCTATTCATAATAGAGTGTTTATTGGATATAATTAATTTAATCACATTAAATTAATCATCAATCCAATCATCAATCAACAAACATATCTTTTACTTGAATAGTAGGTATTATCTCAAAATACGTATTATTCGAATTTTAATAATTAGAAAAATACACATTGTCTGTCTCCGGTATTATACAGTCCCTACCCGCTGTCATGGCCAGTACCGACGAGAGTGGGACAGACCACATACGTTGCAACCCGCGACCCCAATGCTCTCCGACTAGGCACCACATCTGCCTCGGGAAAGGATAATACCAGATAGATCATCATGTACTTTGAGATGCTCATCGGTTTTTCAACCGAAATTATACCATATAATATACATCAAAACATTTTTTATTATATTATAAGGAGATTTGCTAGACAAATCCCCAATCCTATTCAAGCAAAAGGGTTTTTCATGTAAAAGTTGTCCTACAACAATTGTAGGATAAACTATGGTTTTCATGAAAGCAATGTTTGTTGATGAACCAATGATCAAGATCTAATATATCATCATTGTGGTTTAGGCAAGTGTCATTCAATGAAATAATTATTTCTTTAAATATTTCACAAATATTTATCACTAATTATTCCAGAAAATTAACAATTAATTTTCATCATGATAATTGAATGACATATCACAAGGTTCAAGATCAAGAAATTGTTAATTTCCAGCAGTGACCCCCAATCACTAAAATTAACTTATCTTGATCATTTTAAATCCAAAAAATGCAAACTCAGTTTCCAAAGATTGCTTATTTGATTTATTAAAGAACCCAAGTGATAATTCACGCATTTCAATGCGGATTAAAACCGTAATCATCTCATTAATTACGTTCAAATCCGCAGTTCCCGCAACAGTGAATATAGTCATATTCAAAAAGCCATATCTTGAGCAAATAAAGTCTAAATTTAGTAAACTCAAGTCCTATGGTTTCCTTGTTTAATGGGGAACAAAATCCAATTGAAAATTTCGTGTTTAAACATTTTAAACAGAGCCGAAAAATTCAATTTTCCAGAGGTGCGAAAATTGAAATGCAGTAAAAATTTCGCAACCCTTTCAAGATCCAAATCGTCTAAGGTCTATGGATCATATCCAAAACCTTATTCAACCTGTCTCTGATACCACTTGAAGGATATTGAGTATCCTCAAGCGCATCACGGAAGCGTGTCGATCGCATCGTATGCAATCGGAGCAACTAGTCGTACTAGTGCTAGATGCAGCGGAAATTAAAATTTTAACTTTCAAGATGAAACCACATGATCACGAGAACACTTCTCGGATCGTTTCATCAAACCACCAAGTATAAGGAATACCTCTTGGAGCGTGGTTGTGATCGTGAGATCCCAAAGTAGAGATCCTCCTATCTTAAGTCCGATCCATGAAGAACGCACTTGCGGGCGCGATGATGAGTCACGTTCCTTCCCGCAATCCTCGATGAAGAAGCCGAGAGTCCCTCCTTTCTCAACACAAAGTGGACGGCCACTTAATGGAGAAGAGAAAGAGAGAGAGGGCGAGAATGAGAAAGAGAGAGAGAGAGAGTTGTCACCTTGTACAACTCTTAATGATGTTGTAACTTGGAAAGGCTACCCTAGCCCTCCTTTTATACTAGTTTAGGGTCCAATGGATCTCAATCCATGGGACTCATGGATCCAAGGGCTATGCTTCGTCCATGCAAAATCAATGGCTATGATTGTTGTTGGTTAAAACCAACAACATTAATTTAAATTAAAAAATGTTGCAATATTATCAACATAATTTAATTTAGCATTAACTAATTAAGAGATAATGTGACAACAAAAAGGGAGTCAACCAACCACACTAAATTATAGGGGGTTATTTTGTCTCCTTTTATTTTATCTTATTATTTCTTAATAAATTGCAATAACTATTATTGCAATAATATCCACCAAATTGATTCCAAATCAATTTGTGAATATTTCAATCATGCCATTGATCATTATGTGAATCATGTTCACAACCCAAACTAATTTGCAAATTGCATTTCCAATTAATTAATAAATGTGAATCCAATCCACACTATTAATTAACAAAAGCTATTTACATGGATTCTCTCTCTTATATATGTATATTATAAATCATATTTATAACACACATATATCATGGATAGTGTTATCCACATTCTCTTAATCCTTGATAATTAAATCCCATTTAATTATCTTAGATAATCATTTTCACAATATGAATCATATTCATATTTAAGCTTGATAATTAAATCTCATTTAATCATCAAGTCCTTGCTTGGATATTTCATCAAAAGAATTATTCTTGAACCCTTTCAAGAATAATGTGCTTTCTCCGCAGATACTTGGAGATAAGGACAGGGCGATTGTATTATTCCACGTATAGTGACTTGGATATTGAGATCTTATCTCAAATCCAGATCTTACGAACCTCCCACAGATGCTTGATTAAATCAAGACCGCAAATACAATCTTCTCATTGGATCTGAATCTCATTCAGACCAATGTCCAACACTTGGACTAAGATCGGATTGCTTCTATACTGAATGGAGTCACTAAAATCCAGACCTGTTTCATCACTCCCTCGGAATGGAAGCATCATGGATATACAATCGTTTATGATCACATCACCCTTCAGGTATTCCCAATACCTGTACATCCTGCATACTGGAAGACTCATGGTCAACCCGAAGATCAAGATCTATTTTTCACTGTCTTCTTCAGGGTTTGATCACCAAGTTTCTCATTTGATCATTGGGATTTGGTATCGATCATATACTTTCCAAAAGCATATATCATACCTAGGTCTTGATCATATACTTTCCAAAAGTATATATCAAACCTACAAATTCAGTCAAGCTTCCAAAGCGAGACGACCGTGCACGAAATTTGATTCCTCCCAATATCTCATGAGTGAGCTCATGTCTTCCGGTTCAGTAGTGAACCAGTATGATCCCTTTGAGAGATCGTATTACTCATATGCCCTTATATGCACACCAACGCGCCGGTGTATAGACCTTGGTTAGGTCATCAACCTATTGGTCTGTCAAATGTACATACTCAGACATATAGCAATACATCTGTCTCCGGTCAGAGGATGCGTGCCTATGCTGTGACAGCATTCAACATAGGACTTAGGTTATCTCGATCTCGTTAAGTCAACCCATTGACCTAACTAATCTGACACCTCCGAATCTCTATTCCAATGCAGAGGACCTGCATCAAGAGGTCGGTCAGATATCAGCCTATGTGAGAAAGGATTGCCATCTCCTACTCAGGTTGGAGATCACATCTTAATAATCATTTGACGGTGCTTGATGAGTCCTCAATCTAACCCTTTAGATATTCATCCAAGCACCAGCCTCTATGATTCAATAATTGAATCAACAGCTGAAAGATCATTAAGATAGCCATGGTACATAACCCTAATTGTACAGAGGGACCTATTATGCAAATTATTTATTCTTCATTTCAGATCAGGGAATGATATTTGCAATAACATTTATTGCATAATGGCTCGTCGTGGGCTCACATGTCCAACATCCACAGTCTTAGGGTTTGCTATCTTGTCCTTGGATAACACATACGAGATGTGCTCCGCAGATAGGACAAGATCCGAATTTTGGATCCAATCTGAATAATTTGGTCCGGTCAACTGATTGACCTCCAGGAGCATGCTCAGTGGGTTCATGGACTTTATTTTATGAAATTAAGAATGCACTATATTAGAACATATAAATAATTATATTTTCATTTTAAAACATTTGATTAAGGAATTTTAAATCAAATTTATCCTGCTATGTCAACTTTGAAAGATTATTCCCATATTCTCTTTCAAAGTAAGAGATATACTTACCGCTATATCTCAAACAAGATATGGGATCTCCTCTCTATCTTTATCACATCCCAATAATATGAGAACTTGTGACTCGAATAAAGAGAAGCGGGAACACACTCTGCCTTGCAAGTCGAACTTGCATTTCCCAATTCGATCTTTAACACCATAGCCCACCACCCCTAAGGTGATGTCGACCCGTTGTTAATTGAACCAACTGTCAACTGGATTAGAACTTGTTGTGCACAATCCAATATCACCCCAATAATATAAGGACTCGATATTGGGGTCACTATGCATACAGCCTTACTCTTTCGAGAAGCAAAGAGCACGAGCAAGATGCGCTTGTATACAAGAGCTATCACTTCGAACAGGCATCTCCTACATACAATCCCTGACAACGGAACCCTTCACCTTGACGGGAGATCATGGATGTCACTTATGTGATCCTCCACATCATATTTAAATTTTAATAACTAATTATAGTGAATTATATTCACATAATTAATTCTTCTAAGGGAAATACACATCTCATCATAATAGAGTGCTTTTAAATTAATATAATCAATTTAATCACATTAAATTAATTATCAATCCTGTTATCAATCAACAAACTTGATTATTACTTGAATAGTAGGTATAATATCAAATTACATATTATTCAAATTTTAATAATTACAAATATACACTTTGATTTCTCGGGCATTATCGAGTCCCTAACCGCTGTCATGGCCAGTACTGACGGGAGTGGGATGGACCACATCCGGTGCAACCCGCTACCCCAACGCTCCCCGACTAGACACCATATCCACCTCAGGAAAGAATAATACCAGATAGATCATCATGTACTTTGAGATGCTCATCTCATTTTCAACCGAAATAATACAATATAATATCCATCAAAACCATTTTATTAATATTATACGGAGATTTGCTAAACAAATCCCCAATCCTATTCAAGCAAGAGGGTTTTTCTTGTAAAAGTTGTCCGACAACTATTATAAGATAAACTAGGGGTTTGCATGAAAACAATGTTTATTGATGATTTCATATCAACCAAATATGACTAAAATCAACTCTCTTATCATCATGGTTAGCGAAATGTCATTCAAGGAAATAATTATCTCTTTAAATACTTCACAAATATTTATCAATAATCATTATAAAAAATTATCAATTAATTTTCATCAATTTATTTGAATGACTATCACATGGTTCCTGCTCAAATTTGTCAATTTTCAGCAGTGACCCCTACTCACTAAAACTAACATATCGTGATCAATTTAAATCTTAATTATGCAAAACAGTTTCCTAAGATTGATATTTTGATTTATGACATAACCCAAGTGATATTTCACACATTTCTTGGCGCATAAAAATAGTAATGAACTCATTAATCCTGTTTAGATTCGCAGTTCCTGCAACAGTGAATACATGTTTATTCAAAAGGCCATATATCGAGCAAAAGAAATCCAAATTACATAAACTCAGATCCTATGATTTCCTTATTTAATGGGGAACAAAAATTTTTGAATATTTCGTGTTTAAACAATTTAAATAGTGTCAAAATAATCAAATTAAATAGGGTGCGAAAATTGAAATGCGGCAAAAAATTTCGCAACCCTTTCAAGCCAAGTCGTCCTAGGTTTATGAATCATATCCAAAACCTTTCAGACCGAAGGATCTAATACCACTTGAAGGATACAAGGAATCCTCAATAGCATCACGGAAGCGTGATAATCGCATCTTATGTGATCGGAGCGGCTAGGCACACTAATAGCTAGATGCAACGGAATTTAAAATTTTAGATCAAGAGATGAAACCACATGATCACAGGAATATTTATTTAATGGTTTCATCAAACCAAAAAGTATTAGAAATACCTCTAGAAGCGTGGTTGCGATCACTAGATCCCTGAAGCAAGAAATCCACCTGAGTCTAGTCTGATCTACGAAGATGGCACTTGCGGGCGCGATGATGAGACGCGTGCTTCCCGCAATCCTCGATGAAGATACAAGCCTTGATTCTCCTGATTTCGTCCAACAAAATCCGATGTCTCCTTCTTGAGCAAGAAGCTCCAAAGAAGATGGAGATCCACAAGCAATCGAAGCGACAACACAACGGTGTAGAGGCGATTGTTATTTCCCTCAAACACAAGGTGGACGACCACCTTAGAGAGAGAGATGTCGAGAATGAGAGATGAGAGAGAGAGAGAGAGAGTTGGCTTGTACAATGATCTATCTTTAAGAGGCTAGGGTTGCCCTCTTTATATACTAGTTTGGGAGTCCATGGATCACAATACATGGTACACACAAAAATCAATGGTTAGATTGATATATGTATTTAATCAATGGCCACGATCATTGCTGTTCAAAAACAACATATTGATCTGTATTAAATTAGATATATGTTACATTATCATTAACATAATTTAAGTCAATAAAAGTAATTATTACAAGATAATACGATAATTATTAAAAATAGGGTAATAACTCACATAAAAACATGGGGCATTACCCACGACTAATTCATGGGTGACGCCACCTCATTTGGTGGTTAATTATCCACTTTTTTTATTTTATCTCATTATCTCTTAATTATTTGCAACAACATTTATTACAAATTTATCCACTAAATTAATTCCAGATTAATTTTTGAATATTTCTATCATGACATTGAGAATATGTGAATCACATTCACAACCCAAACAATATTGTAAATTACATTTCCAATTAATTGCTTAATGTGAATCCAATTAACATTAACAATTAACAAATCCTATTTACAAAGGTGCTCTCTCTCTAATAAATTATAAATCATATTTATAATATATACACAGATATTATGGATAGTAATCCACAATCTGCATCTCCTTGATAATTAAATCCCATTTAATTATCTTGCATAATCATTCTCATAATATGAATCCTATTCATATTATTCTTGATAATTAAATCTCATTTAATTATCAACATCTTGTTGTTTGGATACATAATTCATCAAAGGAACTATTCTTGAACTCCTTGAAGAATATAGTGCTTTCTCCGCAGATATTTGGAGATAAGGACAGGGTGATTGTATTATTCAATGTATAATGACTTGGAGGTTGAGTTCTCATCTCAAATCCAAATCTTGTGTACCTCCCACAGATGCTTGATTATATCAAGACCGCAAATCTAATCTTCTCATTGCACCTTAATCTCATTCTGACCAATGTCCAAAACTTGGACCAAGATCAGATTGCTTCTCTACTAAGAGGAGTCACTAAAATCTAGACATGTTCCATCACTCCCTCGGAATGTAAGCGTCATGGTTATACAATCGTTTATGATCACATCACCCTCTGGTATTCCCAATACCTGTACATCCTACATATTGGATGACCTATGATCAACCGGAAGATGTAGATGAATTTTACACTGTCTTCTTTAGGGTTTTATCACCAAGTTTCTCAATCTTGGTCATTGGGAGTTGGTATTGATCATATTCTTTTTCCAAAGCATATATCATACGTTTAAATTCATGTCATGCTTCCAAAGCACGACGACCATGCATGGAATTTTATTGGTCCCAATACCTCATGAGTGAGCTCATGTCTTCCGGTTCATAAGTGAATTTGTATGATTCCTTTGAGAGACCATATTACTCATATTTCCTCACATGCACACCAGCTCGCCGGTGTATAGACCTTGGTTAGTTCATCAACCTATTGGTCTGCCAAATGTACACACTCAAACATATAGTAACACATCTGTCTCCGGTTAGAGGATGTGTGCCTATGTTGTGACAGTATTCAACATAGGACTTACATTATCTCGATCTCGCTAAGTCAACCCTTTGACTTAACTAATCTGACTCCTCCGAATCACTATTCCCATGCTGCGGACCTGCATCAAGAGGTCGATCAGATATCAGCCTTTGTGAGAAAGGATTGCCATCTCCTACTCAGGCTGGAGATCATCTCTTAACAATCATTTGACGGTGCTTGATGAGTCCTATATCTAACTCTTTAGATGTTCATCCAAACACCAGCCTCTATGATTCATTTAATGAATCAACAGCTATATGATCATCAAGATGGCCATACATAACCCTAATTGTATAGAGGGACCTTATATTGCATTCATTCATTTAATTACAGAAAGGTAGTGGAACATCAATAACTTTTATTGATAAAAATATATATTACAATAACATTTATTGTAAGAATGGTTCGCTCGGGGCTCACATGTCCAACACCCCGAACTTCTCCTTTTTCTCCAATCCTGATCCGATACCCTTTTCACCCAAATTTTTGCTCCGAGTCTAGAGGTCAGATCCGTAATATTTGCCCACTGTTCTTCTTTTCGATCCGATCCTTGATTCGCAGGACGTGCCTCTCCATGACAGACCCCCCACGCCTATATATTCTGCGCCACCCCCCTCATTTTCCTCCACCTTTTGGCTGTGCCACCTTGTCCTGCCTACTGACCTACCTTTCCCATAGTGACAACGAGCGAGAGGGAGGATGTGGGCGCCTTTTGGAGCATGCTAGACCAAGGTTCGGGGAGGTGTGAACCTCAGCTCCACTGCGAGGAGCCAATCCTCTAGATGCGTCGGTCATCGAGGCCAAGACCGCTGTGGATGTTTGTCTGCAATCCCAAGCGCACCTCGACCACCATAAGGTACCTTATTTTGCTTCCCTTATCGATCGATTCGATTATTTTTTCCAAGAAATAGAGCATCTCTGATGTTCCTGTTCCATACCATGTTTCCCTATCATATGCCGTTACTCGGCCTCGCCTTGACTCCCTATCGATTCTACACATGCTCTGTAACCCCCATGCTGCTCCAGCCATCGATTTGGAGCCCCCTACACCGGTCGAATCCCCCACTCACCGGAGACTTGTTCGTTCACCCCACGTTGTGTTTTTGGTGAGTAATGGCGCTTTAACTCGTGTCGGAACCAGCCTCTGACAGGAACTCTTCTTCTGCATGAGTAGAGTGTGTCTAGACCTCATCTAGAGGTCTCGAGGAGTCCAGGAGAGCTCGAGAACACCTGTTCATCCCCAGGGCCCTCTACTCGATCCTGGGCCCTTCTGAGCCCTCTTGCAGCTGCGGAACTTCGTCTCCGACCGATTCCATACCCCAGCAACTCAAGAGGATGTATGAGACGTGCGTAATTGATAGTGGAAACTCGCCGTAGGCGAGTTCTTTGCCAATCTTCCAAACGCTTCCTATGCTGAAGTCCCTCGTCCGTCAGATCAATATGAGGATCTCATCTCCACCCTCTATCGCCAAAGGGAAATCCTCTGATCGCAATCGTCCGTCCACAAGTGGAATGCCTTTGGCAGTTGGCTCGTGTTTAATAAAGGGTAAATTTCACTTAGGCCATTTCTGTTTTTCCATTAATTTTTTAGTCTTAAGAATATTTATCGTAGTTTAAAGTAGCTTGGCAATTTTGCATGAACACCCTTGCTATTTCCAATATTTGCATTTTAAAACTGTTTGTGGGAACTCACGTGTTGTCTCACATGCTATTGTGGTGTATTTGCATGCTCTGTCTTGGAATATATATGTTATGCTTTGAGTATAACTTTCTGATATTTGCATTTATACCCATGTGTATGGGTTATTCAGCATGTGCATTTATTAATTGGAATTTTTGCGTTATTGGCCTTGAGTTTCTTGCCCATGGCATGTTTACTTTCTAATAATTGCAACTATGACCCTTTGCACGATGTTGTGTTTTTATTCAATAATTAGTAAATTAACTCCAAAAATTACATAAAAAATTCTATTAGATCCTCCTAACATTTAATATTTATTGTGATTTTTGGGATTAATTTTGTTGAGTATTTTATCTTCTAAAAATCAAAAACCATAAAGAGTTCACTGACTGTTTTAGAAAATACATAAAAATTGTAAAGATTTTACTAAAAATTCAAAAAAATAATATTTTCTTGTTTGTGTGTGTTTTACCTACAATACCTATTTTATCTCAAAAATCATTATAAAACCCTTAAAATTATAAAAGACTCAAAAGCTCATAAAAATCATTAAAAAATCTAGAAAAAATTAAAGAATTAGGATTCCAGTTTCTATTTGTAGCCCTTTTTATTTATTATATCATAAAGTTCACACCCATGACATTATGACACTTCAAATAGTTTTAACTTGTAATTTTGTCCTTACTATGCATTGTTTCATGTTTTCCTCTTGTTTGATTTTTGTAAAACCATATAAAAATTGGAAAAATCCCAAAAAATTACCAAGAAAATCTGAATATTTAAAAAACATAAATTATTTTTGTTTCTGATTTTTGAATTTTTTTACGTTAACAAAATTGTAAAGGATTGCTTGTGTGTTTTATTGCCATGTTTTGCTTTCTTGCCTTCACTAATTTAAAAATATAAAATTTGAAAAATAAAAAATTAATAAAAACTTTCTTTTTATTGCATGATCACGACTACTTCGTACATTTCCGTGCTCCTCGATTTCAACTGTGGTCGTTATACCAGGTTAACATAAAATAGTGGAGACCACTGACATTAGTTGTGATTAGTTCATCTGTTTATTGAATGGTTTATTATTTTCTTGTTGAGCCCAGACCTACTGATTGGGGTCACAACGAGCCGTTCTTATTTTTCTTACTTCCCTAATTGGCAGGTGGCTCACTAATGGCCAACAACGAGAACCACACATATAATTGGCCATAGACTTCTTCCTACATTTTGGACCATGGCACCATTAACAATACGCTGATAGATTCCTTAGATACCATGCAAAGACATATTAGGGATCAGGGAACATTCATCACCGAGGTGAAATGAGAGATGACACAGATTCGAGTCGACCGAGAAGATCCCCAGAGTCTTGTCGGGGAGAGATACCATGCTAGGAGGGCGGTGGAGATGGACAACCTGAGGATCAACAGAAGGCCATGAAATAGCCACGCATAATGAGGAAGTTAAACAATCTAGGTGCAACCCTCACCCACCGATGGATACAGCTACCAGAGATCCTAGGCAACTTCCAGCTTTGCCCCCAAACCATCCAGCTATTGCCCAAGTTCCATGGGCTTGCCACCAAGGAGTCACACCTCCATCTTTAGGAATTTGAGATGATTTGAAGCACTATCCACGATTGATTCGTGGGCGAGGACATGATCAAGATGATCACCTTCCCATTCTCCTTAGTTGATAGATCATCCTAATACCTAAAGCATTTATGGAGGTATGTCACCACCTAGGAGCAGCCCTGGACCGAGTGCTTGAATGATTATTATCCACACGATCGGACTAACAGAACATTATCCATGATTAACAGCATTACCATGATCCCAAATGAGAAGTTTCACGAGTATTGGGATTGATTAAGAGAGATCATCGAATGGTGTCCACATCATGAGATATCCTAGCCCAACCTTGTTCAGAACTTCTTTTGTGAGCTGACTTCGGAGCTGTAGGGCCTAGTAAACGCCTCGTGTGGAGAGTCCTATTTCGCCAAGGATAAGGACCAACTATGGGCCATACATGAGGAGATGGCAGAAAATGATGAGCCGAAAAACTCAACACTCAATCCGAGCTAGGTAAAAATAACCACACTTGGGTCATTGCGAACCGGATCAAGAGGGATCAGTCAATTAAGAAAAAGATAAGGAACCACCAAACAAGGTATAAATCAATAAAATCAAGAGCGGTCCTCGCTACGTTTATTAACCAGGTATAGCGACCAGGGTCGAACTCAAGAAGCACGGGATGGCCTTGCGGCCTATGAAGTAGTCAAAATCGAAAAATGAGGAAGAAAATGTTTTTGGTGGATTTTTATGATTTTTAAATGTTTTTGTGTTTTCGATTTTATAAGAAAAAAGGGAAACAAGCAAATACAACAATTTATTAAAGCACTCAAAAATACCCAAAAAATTCAAATAAAATTATTTTTATGTTTACAATGTTTTGAAGTGTTTTTGGTGAATTTTTCAGAATTTTTCAATTTTTATTTGAATTTATTAAAAATCAAGAAAGAGGAAAAATATGGGCTATTGTGCAGCCAGAATTGAAAGATCAATTAAAAATTTAAAATTGATTTATAAAAGTCTGGAGGCAATTTTTATGAAAAATATATGTAAAAACTAAACTACAGAAAAAGAGTTTGCATTTTTTGAATTTTATAGAATTTTTAATGATATTTATGAGATTTTTAGGGTTTTTCAGTTTTTAAGGTTTTTATAAATCCAAATAAGCTTAAAAATGGATAGAAGCTAGAAAACGCTAAAATTAACTACCACTAATATTTTTAGAATATTTAAAGAAGTTTTTATATTATTCTTTGATTTTCTTTTCAAACAGTAACAAAATGCATATTTTTGATTTTTTAAAAATAATAAAAAGCCTCGAAAATGTCCCAAAAATTTAGGGAAATTTTTACACAATGGCAGGAGCCACGAATCCAAATTTCATTTAATTTGTATTTAAATTGATATTTTATTCAATAAAAATAAGACACACAGCAAGTAGGGACCTAAATGCAAAGAAACATATTTCCAAGGGCCAAACAATAACACATGTAAAAATTTCAGGGGCCAAACTTGCAAAAAGCCCAAAACAGCACGCGCAACACACGTGATTCAGACACAGGGGGTATAAATGCAATTCTTATTTAAAAAGATGTAAACAGTAACAAGTAGAGAGTTCAGGACTAAACATGCAAATATTCCAAAACCTCACATGTCGATGCATGTGGCTCACATAAATGGGGACTAAATTGCAAATACAATAAACATCGAGGTCAAATGTGCAAAATATCCAAAATAAAAACAACTACACTAAGTATATACAGGACTAAACTAGAAATGCAATAAACAGAGGGGCCTAAGTAAAATTACCCTTTATTTAAGATCGACGGTCGAGAGGGTGCCATGTGTGGATCTGATGGTTGAGAAGCAAGGGTACCCTTTCGTTGATCGACGCTCCAGATTTAATCTTGGGCTCGATCCAACGGCTGCACGCGACCCTCAGATGGATCGACGGCTGAAGACCTTCTACAGATGGACGGTGAGGATCTAAACTGGCGGGGGTCTCAATCGAACGGTGGTTGAAGGTCCTCCAAGAACACGACTCCGGCAAACTTCGCCAGCTCTCTCCGTGTGCACGGGACCTCCTCCTGGGCTACTGAGATGCGGAGAATGAAGCTTGGACTCTTCCGCAGCGATGAGGCCGGGGCCCACCGGAGTGGCCTAGCGATGAAGGAGGAGCTAAGCGACCGTGCTCGTATGTGCGGACCCTCAGATGGGTCTCTTTGACATGCAAAATAACACAGCAAGACTCCTGGGTCGAGGGAAAAGTGCCTCGACCCGGTTAGGGGTGGAATGGTGATCGGAAATGGGGCAGAGCGGGGTCTCCGACGAAGTGGCGGCAGAGGAGACTCGATTCTCGGTTCCGGGGCGAACCAAGGTGAACGGAGGGGCGTAGAACGTGGGTAGGATTCTCGTGAAGTTGACACGGGGGTCCGATGATCGAATGGGTAACTGAGATGGTGTGAATTAGCTGGAGACTGCCGGAGGTGCAAAAGGGGGAAAATGGAAATTACGCGAAACTAGAGGGAATCGGGACTACCTGGTGATCGAGGTCGATTGGGCTGGAGATGCTGGACCTCCGGGGGTCTTTGCCTCAAGGATTCGTCGGGGTCTGAGGCTCGACGCACCTCGCGGCTGCTCACGGCGAAAGAGCTCGCCGGATCAGTGGTTGGGGATGCTTCCTCCTAACTACGACAACACCCTCGGATAGCTGTCACTCTAAGAAGGGTGATGGAGTTCATGGGATGGAAAGGCGGAGCCAAAGATGGCGTGGAATTGCGGCCGGAGGTGAGGCTATATACTGGGAAGGGTCCGGCTAAATGAAGTCGGGCAGGGTTGCTTGAAGCACGGATTCCTAGTAGAGATGTCGGGCAAGGGTCTCGGATGTGTGAACGTCAATCGGAGCCCGGGGTTTTGGAGAATGGGTGTCGGGTCAGATGGGGAAAATTAGGAGAAGTCGGGTCGAACGCCCAATTCGAGGGGAAAGGGTCCGCAGGGGAGAGTTGACCAGGGGTCAACAATCCCCCGTGGACCAATGAAATAATTCCATTTATTAATTATTTAGAAATTCAATTAAAAATAGTAACGATTTTATTTTAAAAACTTTTCAACATGAAAAATGTTTATTTATTTTCAAATTATTTTTTAGTAATTTGTATTTAATTTTTTGAAAACTAAATAACGTATTTACATTATATTATTATTATATATAGGTATATATACATATGTATTTTTATTTTTAATTGTTTATTTTTATTAATTATTCCAATTTTATATTTTATTTATTTACAACATAAAATTTGGAATAATAAGGTATTTTTATTTTATTTTTATGATGTATTTGCATGGGTTAAATAAATATGTTTATATACATATGTACATGGTATATATACAGGGTGGGAAATGACTTTTATTTTTGTTTATTTTTCTGATTATTTTATTTTATTTATTTACACCATAAAATCTGGAGTATATAAAAATCTTTTTATTAGATTTATTAATTATTTACAAGGAGAAAATAAATAGGCATTTTATTGTATATACATAGTCTATGTACCCTCATGAGAGAGATTTTTATTTCTTTTTATTATTCTTTTATTTTTCCATTTTTATTTTAGCTTTATTTTTACAAATATATACAAAATATGATAAATACTTTTAAATTTTTATTTTGAGGAAAATAAATTTATTTAAATACATGGTGGTATGTACATACATGACTGACCTTATCTCTCTCTACTTGGATTCTTTTGCAGTCAGGCCCATGCTAAGCCCTCCCTTGGGATTAGGTTACTCAATATTTATTCTAAATATTTCTCTCTTTTTCTTGTGTTTCTTTATTCCTTTATTTTTACTCAAAAACATGCTAATTATGCATATTTACAAGATGCATGTATTTTGGTAATTTATGATTTTTGCACATATTTACATGGTATTTGGCTAAGGTTTCTAGCTAAAATAAAGGAATAAAGTGTGATGAATGGGGATTCATCACCCCCTATACTTTACTTTTGCTAGTCCCTTAGCAAACACTTATTTGAAAAAGAAGTTCAAAAGAAAAAGAAAAATAAAAAGAAAAAGAAAAAGAAAAAGAGGAGAAATCAAGGTTGATTATTAGACTTCCCTTTATTAAATTGAAATATGGAGCTCGGTCAGACCTTTGGATTATTAATTTTTCGGAAAATTATTTGAACTTAAGCTTAAAACTTAACAGCCTCTAAGTTCCACCAATCTATGGTCAAGACTCCTCAATAAACCAGATCAGAACAAGTCTACATACACAAACTCTAATGACCATGAATCTTTCCTTATACGGTGTAAGTGATATGTAGCTCCCCACCTCAGAAGTAATAAAGAAACAACCTCCCTCAACCCGGTAACTCTAATGCCTCAGTCTAGCAACTTTTTCCTCGAGAAGTGGGGCATTCCCTTCTAAGATCAAGTGCAACCAGCTCAAGAAGAGGGGGAAGGAGAGAATGGACCATGGCCAGTGTAGCCATGTATCCTTGGGAGCTCTAACCAGTGTAGCATAGTCTCCCGCTACAAGCTTCATGAGATGGAACATGGATATCAAGCTTTGCTTATTTGACTATATACACTCCGGTGGGGTTATTAAATTTTCAATCCGACCCACCACTTTTTTGGAGTTCTTTTCTTTTTGCACACATTTTTTTCATGTGCATCTGTACAACATATCTACATGGTGCAGCATATATACAAGGAGTTTTTACTCTTGACCCAGTAGACTATCCCTCTTTTGAAGCTTTATTGCAACCCACGGCTTCTGTCTTTAGACTTCATAACCACCAAACCAAGTTGAGACGCACTTCCTTTACTAGAAGAAGAAGAGAGGTTCCGCCTAGAAGTACTACCCTCATATGCTACCCCAAGCCAAAGGAAACTTCCTCCTCACCGCCTAATCCTTGGAGAGCTATGTGTAAAGTGCTAGTGCAAGTAAAGCCATTGTCTCTGAGAGTCATGCATATGTTGTTAAGTGCTCTACTTAGGCTCAATAAGATGACATATGCTCATAGCCTAGTGGACTCAAAGAATTAAGTCCCAATGGACATGAAAAGTCTTAATCCTAAGCCCTCTAAGGTTCCTCTTATTATTAGGGGATTAAGGTCTTAACCAAGCTCCATTTGTCAATTTAATTCCAGGCCAGTTTAAATGTCAACTATGATTTAGGAAAACTATGCAAGTATTTACAAAGATGCAATTTACAAATATTTACACATGTGCAAATTTTTTGAAAAATGTTTGAAAACATGGATGTATGCGTGAATGCGATGTGTTGCAAAATATTTACAAAAATTTACACAAGGTTTTTGCAAACTTTTTGTTTTTCAAACATTTTACAATAATTTTGTACAATATACATAATTTTGATACAAGCTATTTACACAAAAAGATTTTACAATCATTTGTACAAAAATAATTTTTATACATAAATAGGTATGTGCAAGATGAATTTTATATACAAGGGAAATTTTTAAATTTTTATGGATTTTTAGACATTTTTATTTATAAACACACTCACACAAAGTACGAGTTATGGATAAAGTATATATGAAATATATACACACCCCCTATACTTAGCTCGAACGATGTCCTCAGAGCGATCAAGAGCGATAAAGAAGACATAACTCGTGCTTAGTATAGGGAAGTGAAAAGAATGGCTATATACAAAAAAGAATCAAATAATAGAATCAAAAGGGAGACTTGGTGTTTCCCCCTATACTTAGGATCAAGTAATCCTAAGTATAACAAGTTGTACATGAAGGGAAATCCGAGTGGAAGGATGTACAGGGTCTACCCCCCTATACATAGGGTGAAATATCCCTAAGTATAGGCAGCAAAACAGGGGTAAAAAGAATCAATAGAATACCCGAGAGTCCTACACCCCCCTATACTTAGGGTAAAGTACACCCCAAGTATAGCATAATCATCGGATGAGAAAAAGGGGTGTGGGACTAAAGAATAGAGTGATATGGACAGCTGGATCTATACAAGTCGGAAGAACAGTGATAATCAGGCGTGAGATGCAATAGATGTGAGTCAAGAGACCACATATCACGCAAAGTGAATCGGGGCAACATCAACGACCCGCGGCTCATGATCTATATATGGCTTGAGCCGCTGGCCGTTAACTCGAAAGGTAGCATCAGAAGACAACTCAGATATATCAATACTCCCATTGTCATGTACCTTTCTAACCAAATACGGTCCCTTCCATTTGCTCTGTAGCTTCCCTGAAAATAGACGAAACTTAGCATCAAACAGCCATACTCTCTGTCCTGGGTCAAACTGCTTGTGGCTGATGTGAGAATCATGCCACTCCTTCACTCTCTCCTTATAATGTAGGCTGTTTGAAAAGGCGGTATCACGAAGCTCCTCCAGGGCTGCTAACTCTGCCCTCCTCTGATCTCCTACACTCTTTGGATCCAAAAGTATATCAGTGACAACCCAAAGTGACCTATGTCTCAGCTCATCAGGTAAATGGCACGGCTTGCCATGAACGAGGTAAAAGGGAGACGTAGCCAAAGGAGTCTTGAAAGACGACCGATATGCCCACAAGACCGAGTCCAAAAGCTGTGACCAATCCTTTCGGTCAGGGCAGATGACTTTCTGCAATATAGTCTTGATCTCCCTATTTGACACTTCAGCAAGACCATTCGTCTGAGGGTGGTATGGAGTGGCAACTCGATGGTCTATGCTGAACTCGCTAGCAAGGGCCTTTACCTTGTCGTTGACAAAATGAGACCCCCCGTCAGATATCAACACTCGAGGGATCCCGAACCATGAAATGATATTCTTCCCCAAAAATCTGCATACGATCCTAGCATCTGCGGTTCGGGCAGGGATGGCCTCAACCCAACGACTCACATAATCCACGGCTAACAGAATGTACTCAAATCCCTGACTCCTAGGGAATGGACCATGAAATCGATGCCCCATGCATCAAAAACCTCACAGAAGTGTATGGGATGCATCAACATCATATCACGATGTCCACAAGTGCCCATCCTCTGACAGTCAGTACACCTCTTCACGAACTCATCAGAGTCTTTGAAGAGAGTAGGCCACCATAGGCCAGATTGGAGCACTTTATGTGTCGTTCTCCTCTCAGAGTGATGTCCTCCTGCCTCAAGCTTGTGGCAGTAAGTAAGGATGCTGTGATGCTCCTCCTGAGGAATGCACCGACGCCAGATACTATCCCCTCCCTCGTGATAAAGGACAGGATCCTCCCAATGGTAAAACATGGCCTTCGTAAGGAAGGTCTCAAGTTTCTCCCTGGGCCAATCTTGTGGAACTTTCTTGGCGACAAGATAGTTCACTACATCGGCATACCATGGGAGCGAGGCGATAGCAAGGATCGCCTCATCTAGGAAGGTCTCACAAATAGGCTCAATCTACTCAGAAACCTCAAGATACTCCAATTGGGAGAGATGATCCGCTACCACATTCTTGACTCCAGGTTATCCTTAATCTCTATATCAAACTCCTGGAGTAGAAGGATCCATCTGGTCAATCTAGCTTTGGCATCCTTCTTTGCCATGAGGTACCTGATGGTGGTATGATCAGTGTATATGGTCACTCTAGATCCAATGATGTAAGATCTGTACTTATCCAGGGAAAAAACTACGGCTAGCATCTCCTTCTCAGTGACTATGTAGTTTTGTTGCGCGGCATCCAATGTACGGCTAGCGTAGTGAATAGCAAATGGGACTCCATCCCTCCTCTGTCCCAGCACAGCCCCCATAGCAAAATCGGAGGCGTCTGTCATGATCTCGAATGGGAGAGACCAATCGGGTGGTTGGAGAACAGGAACCGCTACAACACAGCTCTTGAGAATCTCAAACGACGATAGACACTTATCATCTACAAGGAACTTGGTGTCTTTCGTCAGCAGATTAGTCAAAGATCGGACAATCCTGCTGAAATCATAAATGAAGCATCGGTAGAATCCGACGTCCCCAAAAGAGACCGTAACTACCGCAAGTTGGACGGTGGATTGAGTTTTCTAATGACATCTACCTTGGTCGGATCAACCTCCATGCCCCTGCTGGAGATGATATGGCTAAGCACCATCCCCTGAGTCACCATGAAGTGACTCTTCTCCCAAGACAACACAAGGTGAATCTCTATGCATTGCTGAAGGACTCGGTCTAGGCAGTCAAGACAAGAATCGAATCCATGGTTGTAGACTGAGAAATCATCCATGAAGACCTCCAAGAACTCCCCCACCATGTCCGAAAAGATGGACAGCATGCATATCTGAAATGTTGCCGGAGTATTGCACAATCCAATTAGCATGCGTCTGAAAGCATATGTCCCGAAGGGACAGGTGAAGGTGGTCTTATCCTGCTCCTCGGTCGCGATGGACACCTAATTATATCCAGAGTACACATCCAAGAAACAGTAATAGCTCTTCGCTGCCAGCCTCTTAATAATATGATCAATAAAGGGCAGGGGAAAATGATCCTTCTTGGTGGCCTAGTTCAGTCGTTTGTAATCCACACAGATCCGCCAAGAAGTGGGTACCTGGGTAGCGATCTCCTCTCCAGACTCACTGATAACTGTAGTGATGCCCGTCTTCTTGGGCACAACATGCAATGGACTGACCCACTTGGAGTCGGAGATGGGGTAGATAAAATCGACGCACCACCATTTCGAGATCTCCTTCATGACAACCTCTCGAAGATTCAGGTTCAGCCGCCGCTAGAACTCACGCGACGACTTTGCCTTATCTTCAAGATAGATATGGTGGGAGCACAGAGCTGGACTGATCCCCTGGAGATCGGCTACACTCCATCCTATCGCCTTGCGGTTCTTTTCAAGAACCCCCTTAAGACGGGATTCTTGCTCTCCAGTCAAATCAGCGGAGATAATGATTGGGTACATCTCATGCTCACCTGCAAGGAACTTATACTTCAGCGACGACGGTAGCGGCTTCTGCTCTGGACAAGTAGGTGCTAGCAAATCTGGCTTCTGAAGAATCCGAGTGAATGCGGCCAAATCTGCACGGGAGAATGAGAACTCTCGCTCACAAACTGGATCTGGAGAAGGCTGCTCTGCTAGACTGTCTCTGCTCTGCACGGAATCAACCTCATCTCTAGTTGTAGGCTCAGTGGAAGTCAGATACGATGTCAAATCATCGAACTCTGCCTAATCAGTATTAAACTCCGAGGGATCTGTATCATACTCACAAAAATCTGTCTCGCGGTCAAGAACCGGATCCGCTTCCTGAAATGTATCTTGGACCAAGAATGCACTCTCCAAGCTCTCCTCTGCTGGCGCCTCTACATCAGCGAACTCTGAAGGTGAGAGGATGGCATGTGCGACTGGATCTGCCCAAACAACCTCGTCATCTGTGATCACAAAATCATAGTCCTGGTGGATGTCTCGCCCTGCCTCTGTCATGTGCTCTGAATCTGTGGTTGGCTCTGAGCAAGTTGAATCTCTGACTCTAGTATCCTCGACTGTCTCTATTTGTATACTCTCGCCCTCGACGTGAAGTACACCTTCCCGCTATCATGGTCGGACACTACCTTGGTTGTAGCCAAGAACGGTATCGGTCACAGACTCAGGGATCTCCATGTCCAACAAAACGAAGTCCACGGGGAATTTTAGGCCCTGAATCGTGACGACAATATCCTTCAGCAACCCCTTCAGCCTCTTG
This sequence comes from Ottelia alismoides, assembly GCA_037367405.1. Taxonomy (NCBI): domain Eukaryota; kingdom Viridiplantae; phylum Streptophyta; class Magnoliopsida; order Alismatales; family Hydrocharitaceae; genus Ottelia; species Ottelia alismoides. The sequence continues at coordinate 647,854 of JAZKJV010010672.1, read as the reverse complement.
ACTGATCGATCGGCAAACTGAAGGATCGTCCTACTCTGTCAGAGAGTGCCCAACTCGAAGCAATCGAGAAGGGCTGCCGGAAGTAGGTTGATCGAAGAACCGCTGTCTAATAGAGTGTGGTCAACCTCTACTCATGAATGTGGCATCTGACATACGGGGCTCCTTCATCTGGCCTTTTGGCTTGCAAATGGTTCTGAATAGTGAAATAAGTGGCACGAGTAAGCACATGGATATCAGACTGACGGTTCCTCCTCTTCATCCAAATTGTGGTCCTGTCTCTAAGTGATCTCTGGAGTAGAGGGATGTGCTCCAAGGCCTCCTGAAGAGTCAGCTGAATATGGAATCGATCTATCATCTGCTGGCTGAACTCTATTTGGTGATTCTTTTTTGGATTTTTTGTTTTCTTCCCCTTTGCCATGTGATGTGCTCGTGGAAAGGGGATCGCAGGGTCCTTCTCAGATGAAGGACTAGGAGAGGGCCTGGCATGCTCATGAACAGCATAATCCACACAAAAATCATCAATCAACACATGTGGATCCAAAAATAACAAACCCTTTCCTTTATTTCCAGATATGTCCTGAGATACATGTATAGATGGAAAGACAACAGCACTAGAAGAAGTAGAAATGTTGGCCTCAGTACCACCCTCGGCATGTCGACTCGCGGCATCAGTATCGCGCTTTGGCTCAGCAATTGTGGTGTCATCAGTACCACCTCCATCTGGTGAAACGACGGCCTCAGTACCATCGGCTGGATCATCATCCATGGTGGCATCAGCACCACCGTCATCATCTCTCGCGGCGTCAGTACCGCGCTCCCCCTCTCCTGGCATCCTGGAAGTGGCGTGGTGTCGTCGCTCAGACGAGGTGCCGCCTGCTAGCATCCTACTGCTCCTAAGTGTAATAAATTAGCATCAAACATGTATGCAAATAAATCACCAAATGAATCACTAGGACTGGTAATCTCTGTGCTCTACCTGCTCAGACTTCCACTTCAGATTGTTCGGTTTCGGCTCAATCTGGGAAGGAATGGCAGCCTTCCCTCTCACGATCTCCCACATCTCCTGGCGGAACTCATCCATCTCCCATCTGAAGGTAGCCTGTTGCTCTGTCATGAGGCAGGCTAGGTCGTCTAAGGCGGGGTTCTCATAGGTTGGCCCATGAGAACCTGACGGGTGGCCTCACTTGTAATGAGGTTGCTGCTGTGGCTAGTGCGGGTGAGAGGGGTACTGCTAGGAATTATACTGCTGAGGCTGCTCTCGCCTCCAAGACTATCCCTGCTGATAGGGACGAGGACCATACTGCTGTTGTGGCTGGGATGACTGTTGCTGGGAGACTGGGGGCTACTGGTGTTGCTCTCACTGATGGTCGTACTGGCTACCCTAAATTGGAGGCTGTTATAGGGAACTGGCACATTCGGCTGACCAACGGAATCCGGGATGGTCTCGTCAGATATCGGGCTGGGGTCAGTCGTACCAAATCCCGTTGACATCCATCAATGGCTTGGGCTCGTAGGAGGGTGGCGGGAGTACTGGCAGAGGCTGATCCGGCTGGTAGACCACCATCTGAGTATCCTGAGATGGTGGTGACTGGTAATAAGGTTGCGGCTGCTGGTACGACTCTGCCTGTACAAGATAAACCTGTCCAGGCTGACTGGAGCGCTGGGACGAGCTGCCGCTCGGATCTCCTCATGACTGAAGACGGGGCTAAGAAGCCGTCTGTGCCTCCTGGAGACACATGACTTGTGTCTTCAGATCATTCAACATCTGTGCCATCTGATCCATCTGAGATATTCTCTCCCACTGCTTCTTCTCTATCAGCTCCATCCGGTCCACTTCTCATTGATGATGCCCATGTCGGCGGTTGTGGACTCGGCCTGTGCGGTTGCCGATGGCGAAGTGGATGGACCGACGTCGACCCGTGCTATCCTCTGAAACTGCATGGTCTGTGGTTGGGGGCATCCCTGAGTATAGAGTCGGGTCTGGGACATCACTGTGTAGTTCTCGGCCATCTCCTCGTAGATGGCCCAGACCTGATCCTCATCCTTGGCGAAGTAGGAACCGCCACAAGAAGCATTCACCAGGCCCTGCAGCTCTGGTGTCAACCCGCAGAAGAAGCCCTGAACTAGGTTCGACTTCGTGATGTCGTAGTGCGTACATCGGTCAGTAAGCTCACGGAACCTCTCCCATGTCTCATGAAACTGCTCATTGGGGAGCATGGAGAAGTTGGTGATCAGGGCCCTCGCTGCGTTCGTCCACCCGAGTGGATAGTACTTGTTCAAGTACTCGGTGTGGAGCTGCTCCTAGGTGTACACAGATCTCCTAAGTGCTTCAGCCAGTTGGTTGCTCTGTCGGCCAGGGAGAAGGGGAATGCAATCATCCGGATGGTGTCCTCGTCCACCTGACGATCATGGACGGTGCTGCAGATCATCTCAAACTCCTGGAGATGAAGATGGGGCTCCTGATGAACCGTAAAATCAACCCTTTGATAGTGCAGAATTAGCACTTCAACATGTCGATGCAGTCGGGCCGATTTTGGTCATCAAAGAGATCATCTCATTTAAATATATGCCAATGATAGATTAAAATGAGACGATCGTAATTTATTTTTTATTTTACATGGCAAGAAACCAAGGTCGAACTCAGGGACACGAGCCTCTCTCGTTTTAATCGGCTTTAAGTCTATTTAATTAAGTGTTGAGTTAGAGGCATATAGGTCAAAATCATGCAGAGACAAAACAAGACAATGCATTAAAAATAAACATGCATTTTTTATCAATTTTTATCATGCGAATAAATGGACATGCAATGCACTCAAATATACCCTAAGTCAGAGCAAATATGATGAGCAAATAAAATAGGAATCAATTTCAGATTTGCCTAAAATATTAATCTTGATTGATGAAGTGAACAAGGTATAAGTTAATAATAAGGGATACATGGTGAATACAATAACACATCAGAATTCATGTACCCAAAACTGAAAATTAAACATGCCATTAGAAAGTGCATCAAACAAGCTTCGAAACGGAACTGAAATCGACTGAATCGGATACTCTATGCTCAAGATACGTAAGATCAAAGATAAGGGCATAAATGAAAGAAAACATAAAAAGATACCTACAAACAGGTCCCTGGGAGGGACTAATATGCAATAAAGATAAAGACGAGTCCTTCCCTGTAAATTGTCCACAAGCATAGGGGCATTTTTGCAAATGCTGAAAGTCACGAGGGCATAAGTGCAAAATGCCCGATATGCACGTGGACTGCACATGATCTGGACCTGCTTGCAAATGTGGAGAAGTCAGTGGGCTCCTCTGCAAAATTCCCAGGTACGCACGTGCCAGGCACGTGCGACCCAGGCTCGGATGGAGGCTCGGGATCAGCAGAGGTTCAGAGGTGCTTCGGCTAGGCTCGGGCGTTGCTTCAGGCTCGGCTGTGGCTCGGGGAAGGTTCGGACGTCCCAAGTCTGGAGGCTCGGGTGTTAGGCTCAGCCGAGCTCTGGTGATGATGCGTGGCTAGTTATCTGCCCTTGGATCGTGAGGATCCAAAGGCCACCAGTGAAGGCGCTGGTAGCCGACGTGGATGAGCAGGATTCGTTGGATCTTGAGGATCCAACGGCCCCTGAGATTGATGATGTCGCTTCGTCTAGATCGTTGGATGGTCGCTGATATAGGACCATCCAACGGCTACTGTCCCGTCTCCTTCCCCCGAAGCTGGCGGCGAGGTTGGAGCTCCGGCGGAGGAGCTCCTCCTCCGCCGCTCCATATCTGTCACAGCGGACCTCCCCAGAGCTCCTTGGATGGATGTCGAGGAAGATGGGAGCTCGCGGAAGGTCCAGAGGCTTCTGGCGTCGATCATCAGAGCTAGGAGGACGACTGCGAGGTCGACGAAATCGGCGCCGGCAGAGCTCCGACCATTCAAGTGTTCGAATACCTGCAGGTTAGGAATGCATAGCCGAAGCATATAGGCGTGTGCGTGAGGTGAAGTGAGAGCTCATGTGGGCGAAGGAAGAGGGGAGCTCGGAGCTCCTCCGCCGCGAGGGCGGAGGAGGTGGGTCGACAATGGCTGAAGGTCTGGAAGAAGGGAAGAGGTGATTGGATATAGCACGTGGAAGGGGGAAGCGTGGCGGGGCTTTTGAGATGAACAATGGAAGGTGAAAGCTACGGGAACGGCTTAGAGAATTAATGGAATTTAAGGAAAAAATGCAGAGGAAGGAGAAGAAGCTTACCGGTGATTGGGGCGGAGCGGAGCTTGGGGGCGGACTCCAATATGGAGCCCTGGTCGTCGCTGAACTCCGGTAGCAACTCGGAGCAGCTCAGGCGGTCGCAATGCGCTGCAGCTCCGCCGTGAAGGTCGGAGGGTCTCACCGGGGAAGACAGTCGTCTTCGCTCGATCTCTCCGCCTCCCCCTGTCACAGGGAGGTGGAGGAGGGCTGGGCCACTCCCCACGTAAAGGTGGACGAGGTGATTTGATGGAGGGGGCGGTGGATTTAAAGGAAGAGTTCGGTGGTTAGGAAGGTGGAAAGCATGGGTTTAGAGGTCGATGTGGGGCGACTGGAAGGTTGTCGTGGGTAATGGAGGGATGCGCGGAGGAGAAGGATGACTGGGGGAGACCTAGAGGCGGTTGGCGATGTGAGATGATGGCTGGAGTGGCGAAGAAAATAGGAAGGGGAGAGGTATGCGCGAGCTGGAAATCGTGGGGAGAAAGAGTCTTCCGGAGGTAGACGATGAAGATCAGTCGTTGGATCTGGAGATCCAACGGCCGACAGTTGGGCGTGAACGAGAGGGTTGGATTAAATCGATGGTGACGCGATCGAATGGTGAAGGCGCTGCCACGTGGCAGGCTATGCGTGAGGCGGTGGCGAACGGCTTAGATAGGACCAAGGGTTCGATTGGACGGATGAGAATAAAGCGTGAATGGACAGCAGTGATGGCAAGATGGGGACTCAATCATCTGGCTTGAGAGGCGATACGTGGTACAAGGCGGATTAGGCGGCTACGGACGGCTGTGATGGGAGATCGGGAGTGCGATCGGGCGGTGTACACGCAGCCACGTGGAGCGCTCTGCGCGTGGCGCGAACGTGCGGCGAGGATTCGAGGCGGGGGAAGATCAAACGGTAGAGAAAATAAGTGGGTCGTGGAAAGGATTGGACCGTTGGATCACGAGAAGATCCAACGGTCCCAGAAGAGGGCGGATGATACAAGGGGAGGCGGGGCCACGTGGCGCCCACAAAAGGAGCCACGTGGCCCAATCAGATTATTCAGAATGTATTTTTGATTTTTGAGGCTTAATGTGGCCGAATTTGAGAAAACTCAAAACATGAAAGTTGTAGATCTTAACGAGATCTACAAGTTTCATGTTGGCCAAAACTGAAGATGAGTCAAGCAAAGGCCCGAAATAATTTTGAAGGTATTTTTAAGTCTAAAAATACCACGGATTTTTGTTTTGTCATTTTTTTTATGATTTTTAATTTATTTGAGACTCTGTTAATTACAGGACATTAACTGGGTTTTATTTACAAAACTTTAAGCAAGGGGGTTAATTATAGAAAATAAAGATGATGAAACTGAGGTTCATCACCCCCCTATACTTAAACTATGCTCGTCCTTGAGCATCAAAAAGAATGACTATGTTGGATTAACTGTGAAACCCCCGAAACCCGAATAGGGACTAAAACGCAAATCTTTACTGAGTTTGGGCTTGATTGTAAAATCTGTACTTGTCCAGTGAGCAAAAAATTCGAGTAAGGAGTCCATTGCATAGGGCTCGTCGATAGCTTTCCAACGAGTCCTAGAACGTTAAAATCCGACTTCGGGAGCTCAAGTTATGGTCATTTTAGCAAGGAGGGGTAAAAGTCACTTTTAGATCCGAACCCGGATCCGAATCCGGGTCGGACCCGTATATTCCGCCCTCCCTCCCTTCGCCAACCTCGCCCAAATCGCCCAACGTCTCCTTCTCTCGACCTCCAGCTCTCCCTTCCTCTATTCCTCTCCCCTCTCCTTCACCAAGGACCGCCGGAGCGCCTTGGATCGACGACCCAAAGCCAGAAGGTACGAAAGTCCCCCTCCTCCTTGCTGTGGTTCTCCACGCATTTTCATTGTAATCATGTGCTTCAAAACACCATAGAGACATAGAGAATACTCGTGTGTTCTAGACATTCGCAATTTCTTGAACGTGTTTGCACAGCCTCAGGAAGCCTCGTCCACACTCCGTGATTCTCTGTAAGTAACACCTATATGTCCAGAGCTGTCCAACATCATTTGGGATTATACAGGCAGAAAAACAGAGACATTCTTTTTAAAACTTGTCTATGATCTTCACACAGATGTTATTCTTCAAACTTATCTCAGATTTGTTATATTATAATCAATGGTGCCCTACAATTTTTTTAAACCGTCATATTAACATCTCCCTAAATAGTTCTGAGGCAGAATGAAACACATCAGATGCAACCCAAATAAGTACCAAAGAATTTCAGCCTAACATTGGATCCAAGTTGTTTAAAATCACATATTTCAGATGTTAGTTGCTGGAAACCTTTTTTTTTATTTTGCCATAGGTCTGGGATGTGTGTATGTTGTTTCTGCACAAAGATGTGCTATCTCCGATTCTATTTCTATATAGGTTATGCATCATTTATTTGTTGCTTGTGCATAGAATTGGAAATGCAAATTGGTGATCAAGATTATGATGACAGTGGCGAGTCTCTCTGGAATTGTTGTGGCAGCAACGATCGATCTTGTCTTACAGTGCAACAAGAAATAACTTTTGAGACCCCCATTTAGTGTCCCATTGGTGAGGTGGTCAGTGTCCTCGTAATGCCCCGGGCTATTATGAACTTGTAAATGCTGGGAGTTCTAAGAAGGTATGTGGTTATCTGCATTGGCTTCTTAAGACCAATTTGAGTCATAGACATGTTGGCCATGTCCCCCGTGCATGCTTACAAATATGAACTTAATATTGGTTGCTGAGGCTGAGCAAAGATCACCAGACAACTGCCCTGTTGATGGGGTTGCACTGGTTTTTTTTATCATTACGGAAACTTATCAAATGTTGCCAATCTTTGCAGAAATATCCCACCAGACAGAGACAAGGGATTTAAAGCTAGGGAGGGAAACGGAAACAACAATAATAACAACCAACCTTCTTCCCTTTAGATGGAGTCAGCTACCACTACTCTTTATTTCAAACGTGCATGTTGTACTCTCGATCGAATAGTTATGGGGTGTGGCCAGATCTGTATATCAGTACAGTGTTCAAGGGACATCTTTGTCGCAAAGTTCTTGTCCACACCATGGTGAATTAGATTTCATGATATTCAGGTAGATGGAGTTAGGCACCTCAAGGGATGGGGCATGCACCCTTGGGGCCCCGGGTAGAAGCCTAGATGACCGCGATCCCAACTGCTATTGTAGCTGCGATGGTTGGGGGACATGTTACTTGGCACACCGAGGTGCTAATCTGACGGTGTTGGCCTCGGCACTTGCGTGCTTTAGCCCGGTGCTCGAGCGCGGGCCAAGTAGTCGTGGTTGGTCGGCTAGGGTTTCGCTTGTCACTTAGAGTTAACGCTCGTGTACGGACCAATGTAGGCCACATTGGTCGGTATTCCGAGTGGGAGCGCTAAGAGGGGAGTTCCGGGAAAATGTGGTTAATGAAGTGGTGATGGGACGTGAATCTCCTGTGTATAAGGAGGATCGAATTGATCGCAATGATTTGCGGGTTGGAATCTAATTTGGGGATCGGAAGTATCATTGGGAAGTGGAGCTAAGTGGACGTGTTGGGAACTTAGTTAGGATGCATTATACCCCACCGCATGCCTACGGAGGCACCCCAACCCTAAGGTAATTTTCTTTTACCTTAGAGTCATAGTGTGAGGTCTCATCTAGACCAAGACCACAGACTATCCACGAAGCTTGGTTACTCGTATCCATATCTAGATCAAATAATAAAAAGTAAACATGTAATTCTTTGTGAGATCAAATATCCTGTTTCTTTCTCTTTTGCACACATTTTATCATGCATTTCTTGTCGTGTAGTTTGTTTAAATCGTATTGGGCAACTTTGCTCATAACGTACCTACGTGTGGATCCGCAGGTTCGCAGTAGTGATCGTTGGAGGTACCATCCCTTTTTGAGCAGCGTTACGACACCTTTTGTGGTATAGTTGTCAGTAATTTTGCTATCCTTCTTTACTTTTACCATTTTGTTGAGAGACATGGCATGTAATATGTATAATTGTGGACATCCTATTTATGCTTACATGTATATTTTGTGGACATGGAATGATCAATGAAATGTGATTATGAACAGGTCATGAATGGAAAAAAAAAAAGAAAATTTTTATATTTCAGTAAATTGTGCTATTTCTCCTGCTTATGTGTATGTCATTAGTATTCGAATGTGGAATGTATGTGCGTGGATTGGTTTGCCGAGTACCCGGATCCTAGGGGCGTCACATTAACCCCCTTGTGCATGTGAATACAGGATCCAATCTAATCAAGTCGACTCGACTTTAAAGATCCAAAATTCTAGAGTTCAACCCAGCCTTAATCAAGAGGCTTCCAATTCCTCTACTTCTCTAGACTCTCTCTGATGTACATATAAGCTAAAGGATATGAAGTTTAGTGTTGACTGCAATTCTGAGAGTAGAATCAATTCGTCACCCAAAATCTTGGTCCGAGAAAATCTCCTAAGGACCCAATCCTCAGCACTAGGGAATAAATCAAATCTTGCATTCAGTCTACCGTCTCTTTAGTTGTCAGACTTTAAAAATGTAGATGGCAGGCCAGTAATGGAGGGTATGGGATTGTGTCATTTCTTCTCTCCCTCTCATTGGAACAAGGATCCTCTCTAGTGCCTTTTACGCAACACATTTTTTTGGTGTTGATCAGTACGTCCGTCAAGAGAAGTTGGAGCCGTCTGCACTTGTTTTCCTTGGAGTACACCGGGGTGTGTCTCTTTTGAGTACCTATCGTACCTTCGACACCCAGACTTGTAGCATTTACGATGCATAGCCCTTTTTTGGTGCAAGCCCGACTCCTGGTCCTAATAGCGGTGGTCCAAGTGGACACTTTGAAAAGTTTGGGAGAGCTCGCCTTTGGTGGAAGCTCTTTGATATTTGACTTTGTGGAATGAGAGCTTTTCTTTGAATTTCATTGACTTGTATACTTTGTGGCTAGCTCCACTGCTTTTACCAAAAGTTGGCGCACACTGATCAACATTTTTTATTTATATCACACCCAGGTACTTAGGTAAATATCAAGAGATTAGTATAAGAACCAAGTTCTCATACTGGCTAAATTGCTGACACTCAGGTTTCCTGAAGCCTTCAAAGATTTTATCCCATCCTCGAGCATCATTAGATCAAATCCAGACTCGAATCCCTCATTCCAATCCCTCAGGTGAAAAGTCAACTAATCTCAATCAAAACCGCAGTCGTGCATGTGATGTGTTGATCATATTCTCTTTGTCTGAGATTAAGCATGGAATATAGCATGCAAATCTAGAAACCTAGGGGAATGTGGATGATTAAGTCTAAGACCCTGATGGCTAAGGTTGGGTAACCGCAAATCTCAAAGACCTCAAAAATCAAGCTTCCTTGAACATTTTAGATCCTGGGTGAAAGTGTAAGAGTAGAGGTTTAATCCAACTCCTTCATTCAAAAACAATTTTTTTTTGAATTTTGCACATTTTTATGGATTTTTGTTTTAAAGTTAAAACACAGGTTAGACTCAACTTTCCTTGATAAAATATTTTCAAAACCATGTCACACAAATGAAAGATTTTCAAAATATTTTCAAAAAGATTTTTCAAAAACAAGAAAATCTCATTTTTAAAATCATTCTCAAAAAATATTTTATCGAAAATAGTGTAACATAGTATGAAAAAGCCGTGAAATCATTTGAGCTCTCTTAGTTCAAAGAATTTTACTTTAGCCAAAAAGTTTTAAATTTTTCAATTTTTTTCGGTTTATAGCTAAAGTAAATATACGGTATATACGGTATACCCCCCTATACTTAAACTTTTCTATGTCCTCATAGCACTAGATGTTACAAGTGCATAGGTCCGTTTAAATATATAGGAATATACGGAAGCTGAGGGACTCCCCCTATACTTAGGTTAGAAATAACCTAAGTATAAAGGCAAGAAAAGAAGAGTAGAGAAAATCACAGGGACTTGGGTCCCCCCTATACTTAGGCTGAGATTAGCCTAAGTATAAAGATGATAATTGATGTTGGGAGGGACCCAGGGTGAACGAAGAAGAGGACTGGATCTACAAGTGAGCGGTTGAATCTTCGGAGATGAAATGGAGTGTCTTCGGTTTAAGGATGTGTGTCGCATCAAACAAGGCTCAATCAGGCAAGCAAACCCTTAGTTTCACCAACTCACACATGAAACCAACCAAGGTTGGTTTATTATCTTGTCTGTTTTATTGGTGATAAAACGTTTGATTTTTACGCAAAGAAAAGATGTGAAGTGAAAATCATTGCATAAGCGAGGATATTGCTCTCCCAAAACCGAGTTTTACTCCATTCTTGGTTGACTTGCAATTAACATTCCCAATTTTATTTTAGGTTTTCACTGATTATGATTAGCACAAAATCAAGAAGTCATCGTCTACCGGTCATTCCCTTTTTTCCATTTAACCTAGGTGATCAAGCTAGGAAAACGAAACCGAGAAAAACATGTATTCGATAAAAACCGCGATCTAGGCTAAGCGAGAAATCATGCAGTGATTTGACAAAAACACGTGAAAAACTGGGGCTGTTTTAAAACCAAATCCAACATGTATGCAAGTCGAAAAAGCCGCACCTAATCATACATCTATTAGCGGTGATTGATTTTCATTAATTTTAGCTAAGTGATGCGAGATTATGTGCGTCTATAATTTAAAGTGTGTCCTAACCTACGATCCAGCACATAAGAATATGAAAAATAAAATGAGCTCGGAGAGCCGCGTGCCTTGTCCTAGGTCGACACTCAAGTGGGGAAGATCCCCACACAACCACATTCGTTCGATTACACTCGCGAGTCTTCAATCGAAGACCGCTGTAAAAGACGAATTATTACAAGTCATGCAAACATAAAATGCGAGACATTTTTTTTCTTTCTTCTCGACGTACTCCAAGTGTGATTCTGCGGCTCCTCGCAGCGGGTCGCATCTTGCTCCTCGCCTCCTTGAATCATCAAGGGCCCTGCCACAGAAACATTGATTAGAGATCAATCGAAAAAGAAAATTTTATAATGCGAAATAAATGAACAAAAAGTGACCTATAAAAGAAACACGAAATTAAATAAGCAAAATTCCAAATAATAAAAGAAATGAGTCATGTCCCTGGCCACGGCGCCATTTGATGAACCGCAAAATCGGCCCTTTAATAGTGTGGAATTAGCACTTCAACATGTCGATGCAGTCGGGCCGATTTTGGTCATCAAAGAGATCATCTCATTTAAATATATGCTAATGATAGATTAAAATGAGACGATTGTAATTTATTTTTTATTTTACTTGTTAAGAAACCAAGGTCGAACTCAGGGACACGAGCCTCTCTCGTATTAATCGGCTTTAAGTCTATTTAATTAATTGTTGAGTTAGAGGCATATAGGTCAAAATCATGCAGAGACAAAACAAGACAATGCATAAAAATAAACATGCATTTTTTAACAATTTTTATCATGCGAATAAATGGACATGCAATGCACTAAAATATACCCTAAGTCAGAGCAAATATGATGAGCAAATAAAATAGGAATCAATTTCAGATTTGCCTAAAATATTAAACTTGATTGATGAAGTGAACGAGGCATAAGTTAATACGAAGGGATACATGGTGAATACAATAACACATCAGAATTTATGTACCCAAAACTGAAAATTAAACATGCCATTAGAAAGTGCATCAAACAAGCTTCGAAACGGAACTGAAATCGACTGAATCGGATACTCTATGCTCAAGATACGCAAGATCAAAGATAAGGGCATAAATGAAAGAAAACAAAAAAAGATACCTACAAACAGGTCCCTGGGAGGGACTAATATGCAATAAAGATAAAGACGAGTCCTTCCCTGTAAATTGTCCACAAGCATAGGGGCATTTTTGCAAATGCTGAAAGTCGCGAGGGCATAAGTGCAAAATGCCCGATATGCACGTGGACTGCACATGATCTGGACCTGCTTGCAAATGTGGAGAAGTCAGTGGGCTCCTCTGCAAATTTCCCAGGTACGCACGTTCCATGCACGTGCGACCTAGGCTCGGATGGAGGCTCGGGATCAGCAGAGGTTCAGAGGTGCTTCGGCTAGGCTCGGGCGTTGCTTCAGGCTCGGCTGTGGTTCGGGGAAGGTTCGGACGTCCCAAGTCTGGAGGCTCGGGTGTTAGGCTCGGCCGAGCTCTGGTGATAACGCGTGGCTAGTTATCTGCCCTTGGATCGTGAGGATCCAAAGGCCACCAGTGAAGGCGCTGGTAGCCGACGTGGATGAGCAGGAGTCGTTGGATCTTGAGGATCCAATGGCCCCTGAGATCGATGATGTCGCTTCATCTGGACCGTTGGATGGTCGTTGATATAGGACCATCCAACTGCTGTTAGCGGACCTCCCCAGAGCTCCTTGGATGGATGTCGAGGAAGATGGGAGCTCGGGGAAGGTCCAGAGGCTTCTGGCGTCGATCATCAGAGCTAGGAGGACGACTACGAGGTCGATGAAATCGGCGCCGGCAGAGCTCCGACCATTCAAGTGTTCGAATACCTGCAGGTTAGGAATGCATAGCCGAAGCATATAGGCGTGTGTGTGAGGTGAAGCGAGAGCTCAGGTGGGCGAAGGAAGAGGGGAGCTCGGAGCTCCTCCGCCGCGAGGGTGGAGGAGGTGGGTCGACAGTGGCTGAAGGTCTGGAAGAAAGGAAGAGGTGATCGGATATAGCGCGTGGAAGGGGGAAGCGTGGCGGGGATTTTGACATGAACAATGGAAGGTGAAAGCTACGGGAACAGCTTAGAGAATTAATGGAATTTAAGGAAAAAAATGCAGAGGAAGGAGAAGAAGCTTACCGGTGATTGGGGCGGAGCGGAGCTTGGGGGCGGACTCCAATATGGAGCCCTGGTTGTCGCTGAACTCCGGCAGCAACTCGGAGCAGCTCGGGCGGTCGCAATGCACCGCAGCTCCGCCGTGAAGGTCGGAGGGTCTCACCGAGGAAGACAGACGTCTTCGCTTGATCTCTCCGCCTCCCCCTGTCACAGGTAGGCGGAGGAGTGTTGGGCCACTCCCCACGTAAAGGTGGACGAGGTGATTTGACGGAGGGGCGGTGGATTTAAAGGAAGAGTTCGGTGGTTAGGAAGGTGGAAAGCGTGGGTTTAGAGGTCGATGTGGGGCGACTGGAAGGTTGTCGTGGGTAATGGAGGGATGCGCTAAGGAGAAGGATGACTGGGGGAGACCTAGAGGCGGTTGGCGATGTGAGATGATGGATGGAGTGGCGAAGAAAATAGGAAGGGGGAGAGGTATGCGCGAGCTGGAAATCGTGGGGAGAAAGAGCCTTCGGGAGGTAGACGATGAAGATCAGCCGTTGGATCTGGAGATCCAACGGCTGACAGTTGGGCGCGAACGAGAGGGTAAAATTAAATCGATGGTGACGCGATCGAACGGTGAAGGCGCTGCTACGTGGCAGGCTATGCGCGAGGCGGTGCCGAACGGCTTAGATGGGACCAAGGGTTCGATCGGACGGATGAGAATAAAGCGTGAATGGACAGCAGTGATGGCAAGATGGAGACTCAATCGTCTGGCTTGAGTGGCGACACGCGGTATAAGGCGGATTAGGCGGCTACGGACGGCTGTGATGGGAGATCGGGAGTGCGATCGGGCAGTGTACACGCAGCCACGTGGAGCGCTCTGCGCGTGGCGCGAACGTGCGGCGAGGATTCGAGGCGGGGGAAGATCAAACGGTAGAGAAAATAAGGGGGTCGTGGAAAGTATTGGACCGTTGGATCAGGATAAGATCCAACGGTCCCAGAAGAGGGAGGATGATAGAAGGGGAGGCGGGGCCACGTGGCGCCCACAGAAGGAGCCACGTGGCCCAATCAGATTATTCAGAAGGTATTTTTGATTTTTGAGGCTTAATGTGGCTGAATTTGAGAAAACTCAAAACATGAAAGTTGTAGATCTTAACGAGATCTACAAGTTTCATGTTGGCCAAAACTGAAGATGAAGTCAAACAGAGGCCCGAAATAATTTTGAAGGTATTTTTAAGTCTAAAAATACCACGGATTTTTGTTTTGTCATTTTTTGTGATTTATAATTTATTTGAGACTCTGTTAATTACAGGACATTAACTGGATTTTATTTACAAAACTTTAAGCAAGGGGGTTAATTATAGAAAATAAAGATGATGAAACTGAGGTTCATCAGCTCCTCAGTGGCGAGCCTGTGGAAACGGAGTAGAAGCTGAAGTGTGTTCGGGGGGAACTTGAAGTCCCCCACGATCGCCGGAAGAACCACCCACCGGTGCGTCAGTGTCGATCCAGGGTTGTGCAACTCCGGCATCGGTCTAGGATCTGTTGCTGCTGCTGCCGGTTGGTCTGGCTGAACTGGCTGGTCTGGCTGGTCTGGATCCCTGTGTCGATCGGCTCGCGGTTGCTCTCTCTGCTCTCTGAGCCTCTCCATCTCTCTCCTCATCTCCACCATGAAAGCTCCCTGGTCTCGTATTTGTCTCTGCATCGTCTCAAGGGAGGCTAACACGGTGGTGTTGATCGCATCCTGGTCCAGTACGTATGTGGTTGTCTCTGGCCTCTGACCCTCGGTGCAATCCTTGCTGCTGGCCATGGTCTCTGCAGAGGCAAAAGACCCAAACTCAGGTGCCAAAATATCATCTGCCTGTGGTCTCGCATCTGGCATTGGTAACCCAGAAGAAGGGTCGTCAAGGGGGAACAGGGCGGAATCGAACTCGGGTTCGGAGAGCGGGCTTAGGCTCTCACGAACCTACCTAGATGAATGGGCTGGAGTGCTGAAAAGCAGTGCAGCCGGAGGCTGCCTAAGAGACCTCCTGCCCATCATATCGATCTAGAGAGTCTGGCGGATGAGATCTGGAAACAAACAAGATGAGATAACAAAGCCCGGATTCACTTACTCCATGTTGAGTTGAAGACCGTAAGAGGTCGGTCAATTATCTTGTCAATTTTATTTAGGTGATCATGTCAGGATATCAGAGCGGTTACGTGACCTGGAAGGAATCCGATCCGCCAACCAGACTGTTCGTATAAATGGCTGGTAGTCTGATCGGGGCTAGGATGTGGCTCTAACCTAGTGTGCGGGTCACTCTCTCGCGCAATCAAACCAGACGATGAGGGGGTTGCTCTCCCCAAGACAGATTTTTTTAGGTGAGGTGTCTTTTAGGGTCAAGTTTGTTTAGTGGTCCCAATTTTATAGTTTTTGTTTTTAGGTCTTTTTCAGACAATCAACGCCTAACGAATTTTTCGGTTCTCCTGATTATTTTAAGTCCAAAAATTGGGGGAGAAGACAAAAAAGCAGATGCACGGGAATCAATGATGCATGCACGAGATAGAAGGTGTACCTGACTCCAACAGTTTACATGCAAAATGATCCGCGCATAAAATAAAAGATAGAATATAAACTACTTATATGATGCACGTGAAAACCGGTCCTAGCAGAGCAATCTCTACACGAAAGCACAATAGCTGGGTACTCGAGCCTAAGTCCGGAGTCCTATATTGGGAGCCACTCGGTGTCTGCCACAATAGATCCTGCACACGTTGTGTGTGACTCCTCAAGGCACGTTGACTAGAGCTCAAATAATCCGACTTTTTCTTAGTGATTTAATTAATTAGGTCCAGTTAACGATCTATAGGCACAGGCAGATAATTAGGTGATGGGATCCTAATTAATTACGTCACAATCACAGAAATTTCTAAGCTAGGGCTAAAATCGCGTAAATCAGATAGATAGTAAATAAACGGTCAAAATCCTAAAAATCGACGAAAATCTCGGTGAGGTCCCCCGAGAAGACCGGTGCTCGGTGAAACATACCCCGAAATCTACCAAGTGTCCAAGTATGTCCCTATGTTATTACAATAAAATGGTTTTTGCAGAAAATAAAGCTACGCTAATCTACGGCTATCCTACGATTATTTCGCGGCTATTCCACAGCTCACGAACTTCGGCTCCTCCTCCTCGCGCTCTCCTACGGCTTCGAAGAGAAAGAAGCCACCTCCGACTCCTGTGATTGCTTCGGCTTTCGAAAAAGCCGCCTTGGTCCTCAGGCCCTCGCAAGAAAGGGAAACAAAAGTGTGTCAGTCAAGAAATATATAAAAAATGAATCAGAGAAAATGTATCTACAAATATTTACAAAAAGCCACGGAAAAGAAAAACCGCGAAAAATTGAAAATGACTACTAAGTCGTGCTCCCCGTCAACGGCGCCGTTCTGATGACCGAAAAACTCATCACTCAATCCGGTCTAGGTAAAAATAATCACACTCGGATCATTGCGAACCGGATCGAGAGGGATCAGTCAATAAGGAAAAAGATAACGAACCACCAAACAAGGTATAAATCAATAAAATCAAGATCGGTCCTCGCTACTTTTATTAAGCTGGTATAGTGATCAGGGTCGAACTCAAGGAGCACGGGATGGCCTTGCGGCCTACGAAGTAGTCAAAATCGAAAAATGAGGAAGAAAATGTTTTTGATGAATTTTTACGATTTTTAAATGTTTTTGTGTTTTTGAGCAAATACAACGATTTATTAAAGCACCCAAAATACCCAAAAAATTTCAAAAAAAATTATTTTTGTGTTTTTAATGTTTTGAAGTGTTTTTGGTGAATTTCTTAGAATTTTTCAATTTTTATTTGAATTTATAAAAATCAAGAAAGAGTAAAAATATGGGTTATTGTACAGCCATACTTGAAAGAACAATTAAAATTGTAAAATAGACCTATAAAAGTCTGGAGGAAATTTTAATGAAAAATATATATAAAAACTAAACTACAGAAAAAGGGTTTGCATTTTTTGAATTTTATAGAATTTTTATGATATTTATGAGATTTTTAGGGTTTTTCAGTTTTAAAGGTTTTTATAAATCCAAATAAGATAAAAATTGGATAGAAGCTAGAAAACACTAAAATCAACTATCACTAATTTTTTAGAATTTTTAAATATGTTTTTATATTTTTCTTTGATTTTCTTTTTCAAACATTAACAAAAATGCGTATTTTTGATTTTTTAAAATGAGTAAAAAGCCTCGAAAATGTCCCAAAAATTTAGGGATATTTTTACACAGTTGTAGGAGCTATGTTTCCAAATTTCACCTAATTTGGATTTAGTTTGATATTTTATTCAATAAAAACAAGGCACACAGCAAGCAGGGACATAAATGCAAAGAAACATATTTCCAAGGGCCAAACAATAACACGTGTAAAAAGCTCAAGGGCTAAACTTGCAAAAAGCCCAAAACACCACGCACAACACATGTGATTCAGACACAGAGGGGTATAAATGCAATTCTTATTTAAAAAGATATAAACGATAAAAGAAAAGAGTTCAGGACTAAACATGCAAATATTCCAAAACCTCACGTGCCAATGCCCGTGGCTCACATAAACAGGGACTAAATTGCAAATACAATAAGCATCGAGGTCAAATGTGCAAAATATCCAAAATAAAAACAACTACACTAAGTATTTACAGGACTAAACTACAAATGCAATAAACAGAGGGGCCTAAGTGAAATTACTTCTTTATTTAAGATCGACGGCCGAGAGGGTGCCATGTGTGGATCTGATGGCTGAGAAGCGAGGGTACACTTTCGTTGATCGACGCTCCAGACGTAATCTTGGGCTAAATCCAACGGCTGCATGCGACCCTCAGATGGATCGACGGTTGGAGACCTCCCGCAGATGGACGGTGAGGATCAAAACTTGGCGGGGGTCTCAATCAAATGGTGGTTGAAGGTCCTCCAAGAACACGACACCAGCGAACTTCGTCGGCTCGCTCCGTGTGCACGGGACCTCCTCCTGGGTTGTTGAGATGCGGAGAAGGAAGCTCAGACTCTTCTGCAGCTGATGGGCGCCTCCGATGAGGCTGGGGACCACTGGAGTGGCCCGGCGATGAAGGAGGAGCTAAGCGGCTGTGCTCGGATGTGCGGACCCTCAGATGGGTCTCTTTGACCTGCAAAATATCATAGCAAGACTCCTGTGTCGAGGGCAAAGTGCCTCGACCCGGTTTGGGGTGGAATGGTGATCGGAAATGGGGCGAAGCGGGGTCTCCGGTGAAGCGGCGGCGAATGAGACTCGATTCATGGTTACGGGGCGAACCAAGGTGAATGGAGGGGCTTAGAACGTGGGTATGAGTCTCGTGAAGATGACTCGGGGGTTCGATGATCGAATGGGTGATTGAGATGGTGTGAATTAGCCGGTGAGTGCCGGCGGCGCGAAAGGGGGAAAATGGAAATTACGCGAAACTAGAGGGAATCGGGACTATCTGGTGATCGAGGTCGACTGGGCTGGAGTTGCTAGACCTCTGGGGGTCTTTGCCTCAAGGATTCGTCGGGGTCCGAGGCTCGGCGCACCTTGCGGTGGCGCACGGCGAAAGAGCTCGTCGGATCAGTGGCAGGGGACGCCTCCTCCTCACTACGACACAGCCCTCGGATAGCTGTCACTCTAAGGAGGGTGATGGAGGTCTTCGGATGGAAAGGTGGAGCCAAAGATGGCGTGGAATTGCGGCCGGAGGTGAGGCTATATACTGGGAAGGGTCCGGCTAAATGGAGTCGGACAGGGTTGCTCGAAGCACGGATCCCTAGGAGAGATGTCGGACGAGGGTCTCGGATGTGTGAACGTTAATCGGAGCCCGGGGTTTTGGCGAATGGGTGTCGAGTCAGATGGGGAAAATTAGGAGAATTCGGGTCGAACGCCCGATTCGAGGAGAAAGGGTCCGCGGGGGAGAGTTGACCGGGGGTCAACAATCCCCCGTGGACCAATGAAATAATTCCATTTATTAATTATTTAGAAATTCAATTAAAAATAGTAAACGATTTTATTTTAAAAACTTTTCAACATGAAAAATGTTATTTATTTTCAAATTATGTTTTACTGATTTTTATTTAATTTTTTAAAAATAAATAATTTATTTACATTATATTATTATATATAGGTATATATACATATGTATTTTTTTTATTTTTAATTGTTTATTTTTATACAATTATTCCAATTTTATATTTTATGTATTTACAACATAAAATATGGAATTATAAGGTATTTTTATTTTATTTTTATGATGTATTTACATGGGTTAAATAAATAGGTTTATATACATATGTACATGGTATATATACAGGGTGGTAAATGATTTTTATTTTTGTTTTATTTTTCTGATTTATTTTATTTTATTTATTTACACGATAAAATCTTGAGTATATAAAAATATTTTTATTAGATTTATTAATTATTTACAAGGAGAAAATAAATAGGCATTTTATTGTATATACATGGTCTATGTACACTGATGATAGAGAACTTTATTTCTTTTTATTTTTCTTTTATTTTTCCATTTTTATTTTAGTTTAATTTTTACAAATATGTACAAAATATGAGAAACACTTTTTAATTTTTATTTTTAGGAAAATAAATTTATTTAAATACATGGGGGTATGTACATACATGACTGACCTTATCTCTCTCTACTTGTATTCTTTTGCGGTCAGGCCCATGCTGAGCCCTCCCTTGGGATTAGGTCACTCAATATTTATTCTAAATATTTCCCTCTTTTCTTGTGTTTCTTTATTCCTTTATTTTTACCCAAAAACATGCTAATTATGCATATTTACAAGATGCACGTATTTTGGCAATTTATGATTTTTACACATATTTACATGGTATTTAGCTAAGGTTTCTAGCTAAAATAAAGGAATAAAGAGTGATGAATGGGGATTCATCAGAAAACTACACGGTTATATCCCAGACTGGGGTCTACACTCAGGGAAGTCCCTCCCACAGAAGCGTTCATATCAGTGGATTCCACACGTCGATGCAGGTCCACTTACTTCACCAACAACAACATAGGTCGACTCCTCAGCAGATGACATGGGCATCATCAGTGAGAAGTTGGACTTTATCGAGATCATTGAGAAGAAGCAGTGCTAGAGTCTGAACCAGATTGATCAATTACCATAGATACTGAGTGACCTGAAGACTCAAATCATAGTCTCCAGGAGGCACAGATGGCTTCCCAGCCCCGTCTCAGCTCACAGGCTAATCCGGGGAGCAGTTCTACCCAGGCTTCTGCCACAACTGCCAGGTTCACCACATCCGGGCATAGTTGGTCCAGTCGCCTCAGCACTACCAGCAACCGCCACCATCTGCAGACACTCAGATGGTGGTCTTCCAGTCGGATCATCCCCTGGCAGCCCTCCCCCCTCCACACTTTAAGTAGGAGCTGTTGATGGAAGTCAAAGGGATTTGGTATGACCGGTACTAGCAGCAACACAGGATTCATCATGATCACCTGGGTTTCCGATGGTCCACTGGAGGCACCTCGTCCCAGCAGCAAACTCCAGCTTGGGTTGGAGAGGCAACCACCAACAGCAGCAACCCCATCACTCCCAACAACACTATGAGCAGCATGATCCCTGCCCCTTATTCAAGAGGTAGCAGTGGAGGTAGCAGCAACCTCAACAGTATTTCCAGCCACCGCCTTACTACCAGCACTAGTAATAGTAGTCTCAACCTCATTTCAAACAAGGCAACCTATTTGGTTCTCATGGACCTGTATATGAGAACCCAATCCTTCATGACCTTGTTTGCCTTCTTTCTGACCAGCAGGCATGATAAGATCTGGATGGAGATGAGGGAGATTATCAAGGGCAAAGCAGCTATACCTACTCAGATTTAACCTAACCTGAACAACCTCAAGAGGAAATCTGAGCAGGTACAATTTATAAAGACTACCACTCCTAGTGTTACTTTTGGTGATATTTCTTCCTATGTGTTTGATGTTGATTTTGTGACACCTAGGAGTGGTAGGATGCCAGCCAATGGTGCCTCATTAGATAGCGACGAACTCATGGAGATTATGGAGGGCCAGACGAGGATGGTAGCAGTACTGATGGTGCTCATGATGATGGCGATGACGGTGGTTCTGAAGCCACCAAGGATGTTGATGCAACCGACATTACTAAGGCCGTCGTTATTCCAAATGCAGATGGTGGTGCTGATGGAACAAGTATTCTAGTTGTTGAGCTAGAGTATAGTGTTGATGCCGCATGATCAGATGCAGTAAGTTGAACTGTTGCCTCCAACGCTCATTCAGTTGTACTACATCATCTTGTATCTCATGATAGAAAAATATAAAAAAATGGAAAAATAAAAAAATATGAATGAAGGAGAGGTTTATGTATCCCCTATACGTTTGTCTATGTTGCATGATTACCTTGGTATGGTCTAGGCTACTCCATGCTCAGGAATCTATTCCTGACCCTTATCTCTCTGGAGAGGGTCCCTCCATCCCTTCTCTCAAGCACTCCACTTAGGAAAGGACACCAAAAGTTAAAATGCCAAAACAAAACACCAATTAGAGTTCAACTAGCAGATGATTGATCGATTTTAGATACAGCTGACTCTATAGGAGGCACTAGAGCACATCCCTCTCTTCCAGAAGAACTTGAGAGAGAAGACTACCATCTACAGGAAGCGGAGGAACCACAACGCAGAGATCTATGTGCTTTCGTGCCACTTGCTTCGCTATTCAAAACTGATTGCAAGTCAAGAGACCTGATGCAGGAGCTCCATATATCGGATGCCATACGGATGAGAAATGGTTCCATTGTACCCTATTAGACAACGATTCTTCTAATAACCTTCTTCGAGCTGCCTTACACGACCTATTCAAGTTTGTCCCTCTTCGATAGAGTAGGAAAATCATTTGGTTTGATGATATATCTATATAGATAGATACCAAAGGCATTGTAGAAGGACATGGTCCTCACAATTCTTGGCCTGAAAGTCCCCATGCACTTTGTTGTATTGGAGATAGAGATCCCTGAGTTTGTGACTGATACCCCCATCATATTAGGAAGCCCATTATTGGCCATATCCAAGGCGGTATCTGATCATGATAGAGGGAAGGTGTACTTTTGCATCAAGGGCTAAAGTGTATAGATAGAGATGATCAAGGAGACCAGAGCGAGAGATTCAGCCTACTTCGAGCAGTCTAGTGATTCCGACAGATGACAGAGGCGGAGCAAGACGTTCACCGGGAGTGCGACATTGTGATCACAGATGATGAGATGGTATGGTCAGACCTAGCATCATGAGCCCTTATCACACCTTCAGATATTGTAGATTTATAGATTTGGCATATGAGAATTCGGAGAGCACACTCTTGGCATCGGACACATTTGAGGCTAATGATTGCGGTCAGTATAGCGAAGCAGAGTATATTTCATGTTCTTCTAATTCAAATCCCTTAGATTCATGCATTGATTGGGATGAATTTGATGATTATTTTCCATGTCTAATTCCTTCAGATCTGACAGCTAGGGTGGAGCACGAGCCAGTTCAGATGATAGATACCCCAGCAGGGCCACCTTCGTCAGATTCACATATGTAGTGAGAGTTCTCACCGCATATCTTGTAGCCTTCACTCAAACATTTCAAAAGCCACATTTGTCAACTATCACTTGTCCAGAACTAAACACCTTGCCTTAGAATATGAAGTATAGATTCCTTGCGAGTGAGCCAAATATGTTCCCGATCATTATCATAGCAGAATTTACTGGTGATCAAGAATCTTCTTTGATGGAGGTTCTTGAAAGAAACAAGGCAATTGGATGGAGCTTAGCTGATCTCCAAGGGATAAGTCCAGCCCTTTACTCCAACCACATCTATCTCAAAGAGGATGCCAATCCATCGCATGAGTTCCAATGACGACTGAACCAGAATCTTCGATATGTAGACATGAAAGAAATATCGACGTGGTGGAGCACTGATTTTATCTACCCCATCTCTGACTCCAAGTGGTTTAGTCCATTGCATATGGTATCCAAGACGATGGGTATCACCACTATTTTAAGCAAGTCTAGAGAGGGGATATCTACCTAGGTACACACTTCTTGGAGGGTCTATGTGGACTATAGATGATTGAATCAAGATACCAAAAAGGATCATTTTCTGCTGCCATTTATTGATCATATTATCGATAGGCTACCTAGAAAGAGTCATTATTGTTTACTTGACGTGTACTCCGAATACAATCAGGTTGCCATAATGCCCGAAGACCAGCAGAAAGCGACATTCAACTATCCGTTTAGGGTGTATGTTATGAGGGTATGGGTGCAAATGACCCACGAAACCACATGCACCTCACGTGACGCTGACTGGTAGGGATGTAAATGCAATTTCCACAACTTGTAGGGATACGACTGCAAGTTACCCCAGATGCGTGTGATCTACACGTGCTCTAGACCTGATTGCAATTTGGATAAGTCATAGGGCTGCTCTGTAAAATACCTAATCCGTACATGAAGAACACCTGGGCTGAGGCTCAGCTAGCGACTTGGGAGGCATTGCAGGCTCGGTGCTGCTTTAATAGAGGCTTGGGTGCAGGATGTAGGCTCGGGTGCTGCGATGCTGGCTCGGGTGCTCTGACCTTAAAGGCATGGGGAAGAGGCTCGAAGCGAGCTCATATGGACACTTGCGGGTTGTCCGATCAAGATGATCAGACGGTATCAGTAGCTCTTGAAGGAAGGAGACGTGTCATGATGTGCGTCATCCTATCAAGATGATGACGTCTCCTCGGTCATTCTTATCGATTGATCCCTCGCACAGTACCTGTACGTCGAGTTCTTCGACTCCTCCACATCTTGCAGCAGAGTTGGCTATGCTCCGAAAAAGGTCCCCTAGATCCTCTGCCTTCTATCATGCTCGATGAAGACTCTTGGTCGTTCTTGAATGTCTATTCGTCTTCGCTGCAGCTTGGTGAAGCAGCACGAGGTGTTGGAGACTTGATGGATGCTTGGAAGCTGGAGGAGGATAAGCATGAATATGCTTCAGCGAGGGCTCTAGCCAATGTCAATTTGCATATCTACAACGTTAGAGTAGTAGTTGAGCGTGCAACGTGATGTGTGTGAAGTATGGGGGGTCGAGGCCTTGCAGGGCAAATAGGTGGATGACTTATGTGTTCCTCCGCCATTAACGATTGAGCAGTGGTCCGGAGCGATCTGGGGTCTCGATAGGTTGAGAGGAGGAGCGGAGGGACGAGAGAAGATGAGGTATGCGAGGTTGATGAACCACAAAATCGGCCCTTTAATAGTCTTGAATTAGCACTTGGAATCGTCATCGCAGTCGGGCCAATTCGGGTCATCAAAAGACCATCTGATTGATATGTCAAATAAGAATGAGATGGTCGTATTTATTTTACTTGGTAAGATACCAAGGTCAAACTCAGGGACACGAGCCTTTCTCAAATTATTCGGATTTTTTATCTATCTAATTAAGCGTTGAGTTAAAGTCATATAGGTCAAATTATTAATGCTAAAGGACAAGGAGACACAATAATGCATTGAAGAAATAAACGTGCATTTTTTAATAATTTTATTTTATCAAGCAAATAAATGCAATGAAGTGCGACGCAACTATGCCCGAAATGATCATTACTTAAGCCATAAAATATACGAGTCAAACAGAATCAGATAATGAAGCAATTTTCATTTATATAGCAAATAGGCATGAGAAACAAGAAAATCAGGACACTTAGATAAGGAAATAATGCACATCATAGTGTCAAATCTAAAATTAAAGCATTCCATAATAAAGATAACAAGGAGAGCTTCAAAGTGAAACTGAAATCATCTCAATCGGATATATATAGCTCAAGATATGCATAAAAGAAGCCAGGGGTATAAGTGATATAAAACATAAAAAAGATAACTACAAACAGGTCCCTAGGAGGGACTAAAATGTAATAAAAAGAAAGAACGAGTCCTTCCCTGTATATAAACCACACGCGCGGGGGCATATTTGCAATTTTTTAAACCCGCAGGGGCATGAGTGCAAATAACCCCAGGCGCGCAAGTGTTGCACGTGCTTCAGAACCTGGTTGCAAAATTGGAGACCTCCGTGGGTGTCTCTGCAAATAACCCAGGGTTGCACGTGACAGACACGTGCTTCCCCAGGCTCGGTGAACACGGAGGTTCGGCAGAGGCTCCTAAGTGCTTCGGCTAGGCTTGGAACCTGGTTCGGGCTCGTTGCAGGTTCGTGAAGGCTCGGGCGCTCCAGAAGGTTCGACATTAGGCTCGGGCATCCAAGCCTGGAGGTTCGAGGATGAAGGCTCGGAGAGGCTCTGGTGTCGCCACGTGGCTGAGTGTGGACCCTCTAATCACATGGATCGAAGGGCTCCTGGAGTCGTATACGTGGCTCCTCGTAGACCGTTGGATCTTCAAAGATCCAACGGTAGTTGACGTCGATTGCGTGGCCTCATCTGGGTCGTCTGATGGTCGCTGAGAGAAGACCATCCAACGGCATCTGTGCTTCCTCCTCCACCTTCGGCTAGCGGCGAGTTTGGAGCTCCGGCGAAGGAGCTCCTCCTTTGCCACTCCATCCTGGGCACGGTGAAGCTTGCCCGACGCTCCTGAAAGAAGGTTGATGAAGCAGGGTGCTCGGGAGAGGTGCTGGACTCTCTGGATAGGGCCACCGGAGCGCTGAAGTCGAAGGCGACTGTGACGAAGTTGACTTCGGCGAGGTTCCGGCCATTCCGAGTTTGAAGGACCTCCGTTGTTAGTTACATAGCCGAAGCAAGGTGGAGTGTGTGCGTGAGTGGAGTGAGAGCTCAGGTGGGGCGAAGAAGGCGGGAGCTCGAAGCTCCTCCTCCGTGGAAGGAGGAGGAGATGGGTCGATGGTGATTAGGGTCTGGAGGAAGGAAGGGGATGAACGAGAGGCAGCGCATCAAAGGGGGGAGCGTGGCAGAACTTAATGGGGGTTCAGTGAAGGGCGAGGACGAGTGATGCGACCTATAAAATTAAGAGAAAAAAATACAAAGGTTGATCGGAGAGCTTACCTGACGTCGAGGATGGAGCGGAGGCTTGGGCTGTGGCTCGAATCGAGCCTCGGGTCGTCGCTGGACACCTGCAGCCAATTGGTGCAGCTCAAGCGGGCCTGAAGGCGCCGCGACACCACCGGGATTGGCGGAGGGTCTCACCGGGAGGCGAGGTCGTCGTCGCTCTGTCCATACGCCTCCCCCTGTCACAGGGAGGCGGAGGAGGGTTGGGCCTCCTCCCATGTAAAGGTGGACAACGAACATGGAGGAGAGGGCGGCGTATTTGAAGACGAAGTTGGTGGTTTGAATAGTGAAGACGTGGTTTTAGAGGGGAAGATGGGACGAATGGAGGAGAGTTCGTGGGTCGATGAGTGACTGGCGAGGGTCGTGGGTGAGTTGAGATGACCGTGAGGCGGTTGGCGAGAGGAGATGGTCGTTGGAATGGCAGAAAAAAAGGGAAGGGGGAGAGGTCTTCGTGAGATGGAAATCGTGTGAGAGAGAGAGGCTGGAGGTAGACGACGGAGCCCAGTCGTTGGATCGGGAGATCCAATGGTGTTGAGCGACGCGCGAATGGGCGGCGTGGATTAGATCTGAGGCGCGGTGATCCAAGGCGAGTGGTGCGCCACGTGTCGTGGTCTGGACGCGACGCTGGTGAGCGGTGGAGATTACTTCTGGATATTGATCGAGCGGTTTGTATCCTCAAGGCCGTGAACGGTGTAGATGATGAAGCTGGGGTGCGATCGAATGGCGCTTATGGAGCTATGTGGCGGGATATGGTGAAGGCGTTGTTGAACGGTGAGGATGAGAGGCGGGGGATATCAAACGGTTGGGACTCAAAAGCAGGCGTGGAGATGATCTGGCCATTGGATTATGGAGGTGATCCGACGGCTGGAGACACGAGCGGGTAAGACAAGGGCAGCGGGCCACGTGGCTCACCCAGAACGGGACACGTGGCCCAATCAGATTATTGCAAGCTTCCATTTGACTTTTGAAGGGATAAATGGCCGAATTTGAGAAAACTCAAAACATGAAAGTTGTAGATCTTGATGATATCTACAGGTTTCATGTTGACCAAAACTGGAGATGAGATAAACTGTAGTCAGAAAATGTTTTTAAGGGTATTTTTAAGGCTAAAAATACCACAGATAATAATTTTGCCATTTTTTGTGATTTTTTAATTTATTAAGGACTCTGATAATTACAGGACATTATCTGAGTTTTATTGACGAAGATTTAAGCAAGGGGGTTAATAATTGGAAATTAAAATGATGAAATTGGGTTTCATCACCCTCCTATACTTAAACTATGCTCGTCCTCGAGCATTAAAGAGAATGACTGAGCTGGATTAACCCCTTGTGCATGTGAGTATAGGATCCAATCCGATCAAGTTGACTCAACTTTAGAGGTCCAAAATTCAAGAGTTCAACCCAGCCTTAATCAAGAGGCATCTAATTCCTCTACTTCTCCAGACTCTCTTTGATGTACATATAATCTAAAGGATATGACATTTAGTGTTGACTGCGATTCTGAGAGTAGAGTCAAATCGTCACCCAAACTCTTGGTCCGAGAAAATCTCCTAAGGACCCAATCCTCAACACTAGGGAATAAATCAAATCTTGCATCCATTCCACCATCTCTTTAGTTCTCAGACTTAGAAAATGTAGATGGCAGGCCAGTAATGGAGGGCATGGGATTGTGTCATTTCTTCTCTCCCTCTCATTGGAACAAGGATTCTCTCTGGTGCCTTTTACGCAACACATTTTTTTGGTGTTGATCAGTGCGTCCGTCAAGAGAAGTTGGAGACGTCTGCACTTGTTTTCCTGGGAATACACCGGGGTGTGTCTTTTTTTTTAGTACCTATCGTACCTTCGACACCCAGACTTGTAGCATTTACGATGCAGAGCCCTTTTTTGGTGCAAGCCCGACTCCTGGTCCTAATAGCGGTGGTCCAAGTGGACACTTTGAAAAGTCTGGGAGCGCTCGCCTTTGGTGGAAGCTCTTTGATATTTGACTTTGTTGAATGAGAGCTTTTCTTTGAATTTCATTGACTTGTATAATTTTTGGCTAGCTCCACTGCTTTTACCAAGAGTTGGCGCACACTGATCAACATTTTTCATTTATATCACACCCTGGCACTTAGGTCAATGTCAAGAGATTAGTATAAGAACCAAGTTATCATACTGGCTAATATTGCTGACACTCAGGTTTCGTGAGGCCTTCAAAGATTTTATTTCATCCTCGAGCATCATTAGATCAAATCCAAATTCGAATTCCTCATCCAAATCCCTCAGGTGAAAAGTCAACTCAACTCATCAAAACCGCAGTCGTGCATGTGATGTGCTGATCATATTCTTTAAGTCTGAGACTAAGCATGGAATATAGCATGCAAATCTAGAAACCTAGGGGAATGCGGATGATTAAGTCTATGACCCTGATGACTAAAGCTGGTTAACCTAAAATCTCAAAGACCTCATAAAACTAAGTCTCCTTGATCATTTCAGATCCTGGGTGGGAGTGTAAGCGTAGAGGATTAATCCAACTCCTTCATTCAAAACAAGATTTTTATTTATTTTATTATTTATTATTGTTATTATTATTTACTTCAAGATATATTAGGATTGCCTAATCTCAATTAAATTGATGCATCTGTATTCAGCCAGTATGGATGTAAGTACAGGCCAGAGACTGGTGCTTGAGGACGGGGCCTTACGCGATGTCCTCTAAACCATCCAATCTGCTAAGGGCGAACCCTCACTATATGCGGCTATTTAATTGGGATTAGTAGTCACTAATGACTCCTAAAGGGTTTTTGGATTTTTTCTCATTTTTATGGGTTTTTTTAGTTTAAACATAAAACACATGTTAGACTCAACTTTCCTTGAAAGAGATAGAAAATTTTTTTCAAAACCATGTCACACAAAAAAGTTTTCAAAGCATTTTTCAAAAGATTTTTTTCAAAACAAGAAAATCTCATTTTTCAAATCATTTTCAAAAATATTTTTATCAAAATAGTGTAACATAGTATAGAAAAGTCGTGAAATCATTTGAGTCCTCTTAGTTCAAAAGATTTTACTTTAGCCAAAAAGTTTTAAATTTTTCAAATTTTTCAGATTATAGCTAAAATAAGTATACAGTATATTCGGTATACCCCCCTATCCTTAAACTTTACTATGTCCTCATAGCACTAGATGATACGAATCCATAGTTCCATTAAAGTATAGAGAAATATACGGGAGCTAAGAGGGTCTCCCCCTATACTTAGGTTAGAAATAACCTAAGTATAAAGGCAAGGAAAGATGAATAGAGAAATCACAGGGACTCGGGTCCCCCCTATACTTAGGTTGAGATTAGCCTAAGTATAAAGATGGAATTTGATGTGGGGAGGGACCCAGGGGAACGAAGAAGATGGATGGATGTACAGATGAGCGGATGAATCTACGGAGATGAATGGAGTGTTTACGGCTCAGGGGAGTGTATCGAAACAAACATGGCTTAATCCATCAAGCAAGACCCTTAGTTTCACCAACTCACACATGAAACCAACCGAGTTGGTTTATTATCTTGTCGGTCTTATTGGTGATAAAACATTAGATTTTACGCGGAGAAAAGGAGTTAAGTGAAAATCAATGCGTATGCGAGGGTGTTGCTCTCCCAAAACTGAAGTTTTACTCCATTTTATGTTGGCTTGCAATTAACAGTCCCCCGTTATTATTTGATGTTGTCACTAAATTAAGGTTAGCACAAAATCAAGCAATCATCGTCTACCATTCATTCCCATTTTCATTAATCCTAGGTGATCAAGCTAGGAAAAAGAAACCGAAAAAAGTCACGTATTCGATAAAAAACCGTGTTCTAGGCTAAGCGAGAAATCATGCAGTGATTTGGCGATAAATCCATGAAAACTTGTGCCGTTTTGAAAACCAAAATCAATATGTATGCAAGTTGATCAAAAAGCCGCACCTAACATGCTTCTACTAGCGGGGAAAATTTTCTTTTAATTTGGCCAAGTGAGGCGATGCTACGTGCGTCTTCATTTAAAGTGTGTCCTACCTACGAGCAAGCACATAAAAATGCGAATTTTAAACTAAGCTCGAAGAGCCGCGTGCCTGGTCCTAAGTCGACACTCAAGTAGAGACGATTCCCCACACAACCACGATCGTTCGATTACACTCGTGAGTCTTCGATCGAAGACTGCTGTAAAAGACGAGTTTATTAGAAAATACATGTCATGCAAAAATGGCATTTTTTTCTTTCTTCTCAACGTGCTCCAAGCGTGCTTCTGCGACTCCTCACAGTGGGTAGCTCCTGCTCCTCGCCTCCTTGAACCATCAAG